>APFE030498081.1:11614-38899 GCA_000404065.3 Pinus taeda | reverse complement strand
GGGTACATCAATATAATAAGTGGGTTGTACTAATAACAATAAGGGGTTACACTAGTAGTATAGGGGCCTAACAAAGTTCTTTTGCAGGATCACAAGCATCATTTCATCCTTGGAAAATCTTTGGAAGGTCATAGTAATCATTGAGCTACTTGGATTAGTTTACTTATTCCCATATCTAGATTTCTGGAACTCCTTTCTGGCAAAAAACAGTAAATTTCTGCTATTTTTTAGAGCATGTTAACGAGCTTCAATTGAGTTGGTTCCACTTGCATTAGATCACAAAAAAATTATAGTTAATAAAAAAATTACTCCATTACATTTACACTTGATTTGATTAGGCATTTGATAGATTTACTAGCTCACTGGTTCTCGAATTTCTAGATTTTAGACTAGTAATTTTCTTCCATTTTTTAGCAGGGGTTAACAGAGGTATTTTTTAGTTATTCCACTTGGAATGGATACCTAATACATCCTAGTAAATAAAAAAACTTGTCCCATCCAATTTGGATTTGATTTGGTTGGTCATTCGATGAATTATAACTCCCTATAGCAAATATGTTGTTTCATCTAGTAGTACTACAAGAAACCCTGTAGCAGCGTTCCAGCGTGTATATACTTGCCCAGATTCACTCAAGAAGCTTGGTTATGATCCCTTATGGTTGGATAAAGACCCCTAGGATATAAATCAATGATTAGGGAAGACTAAAGACCACTTAAGACTTGCCTCTTTACCCGTGCAAAACATTTCAGTGATTTGGGCTAATGGACAAACTTATGAAATGGATAATACAATAATGATTTTATTGATTGCCACATCCAATGAACTTTTTTAATGGATATAAAGTCTTTGAAATGTAATGGTTGACATTTAGCTCATGATCTTTACTTTATGCAATTAGAATAAGTTTCTTTCCTTGTGCTTTCTTTTTTGCAATAGGTTGAGGTTTCTATTTCAAGCATTTCACTTTCTACAATTAGTTTAGGACTTCACTCCACTACATGCACTCCATTACATCATGACAGTAAAGGAAGGACACATTGTATGCTGCACATATAATTTCGATACCTCTTAAGTTTGTACGAACCTCGGGTTGATTATTAAAGTTGGTAGCCTTGGTAGTTGCAACATTATTGTTGCAATACCAAGGCTCATCACCTTTGTCTATCTCATTTCCAACTCATCATTCCTACCATCATATAAATTAACCACATGGTGCACAATCAAGATAGATGGACTGCATTTGAGGTGAAGGAATTGAATAGGACTTGTGTATAACCCTTTTGCATATGTTAACTTTAGCCTGCTCTTTGAATGTTGTTCATGAATTTGTTTTAATGTTGGCAGGGTAATGGAATTAGTCATTAATGTGCACTCTACATGCTATAGTGATAGCAACAATCTAGTAACAACCTAACCTATTTATGGATAATTCTTTATAACTTAAGTTTAAGGGATTTTGGCTTAGGTTTCCATGATTTGGTTATTGAATATTGGCTCTTGTGTGTTGAATAAGTCTGATGTATTTTGAAAATGTCTCTTTGAGATTGAAGGTTTACTTTATTTTAGTGTCATCAATAGTGTGGATGGAAAAGTATTTATTTTTGGGGGGCTCTAGTGCCCCTATTTGGCTCCTGCAATCTAGGTTTTCCCCTAGTTAATTGGGAAAATAACAAGGTGTTTTTAGTGTCTAGGTCCAACTTCTTTTCTAATAAAGTTGGAAATGTCACCCATTCATTAATTCCATTGCGTATAGGGAGGCCTTATACATCTAGAGAGCCCTTCATTGGGACAAAGAGTCCATTGGGTGTTGCAGGGCCCTAGTTTCTTTCATTCACCATAAAGATTCGTGAGAATGAACACATTGTTGATTCTTAAACTGTCATGGATATTCCACTCGACAATTTATCACAACAAATCTACAGAATAAATTTGAAAATTTTCAAATGTACACTATGAGGTTTTATTTCTCCTTAGATTTATGGATTTGTTAATTATTCTTTATTGCATATGCATGAAAATTATATTTATACAATAAATAGATAACAATGAAATAAAATCTCATAGACCATAATTGGCACAAGATATATCCTGGGAAACTTGTTCAGAGGGGAACCCATCTAGAAAGTGAGGTTGCTTTACTCTCTTTCTCTGAATAGAAAATGGATGTGGGTACAAACAAGTAAGGCATGTGCACAAATCCTCTCCATGTGCTCTTTTGTTAACCCTATTGTCTACTTAGCTCGTCTATGAAAGAAAAAGCACTCGAAAAAAATGGAACTCCTTTTCCTCCCAATGGCCTATTTATAACACAATCCAATAGCCTCTTAATGGTTAGGTTTGATGTAACCACCCCTACCATATCTACCCAGTTTCACCAGCCTCCAAGGGTAAACATGAGAAGAGGAGCTATTATGACATTCCCCAACCTCCTAGGTTCTATTAAGGAAGTGGGGCTGACAATTGAACCTATCAATGGCAAACTAACATCCTACAAAAGTTACAGGGCACTTTGAAGCTAAACAACCACCCCATGTGCCCAAACCCTGAGTTAGCTTTCATTTTTAGTGATCTGGATCCCCAATTATCTACATGACAATGAAAGGAAGCAATTATGACCCTTAATTCATATGGATAACCCTACCTCCTAGCAACTACAGTCTAGATTTCCTAGTTATGAGCATGCGACCCTGGAATCTAAGCTACCTTTTAAGGGCCTAACTCCCAACCGCTGCCCAAAACTTAATGAGACTTTCCAAAATGATAAATGACACAAAGAAAAATCTTTTAACACAAAAATTGATCAAGGAATTGACCTAACTAGGCCTAACCATGACAATCATTTCGTCAAACACATTAAAAACATGTAATCTACAAGTCATGAATGCATATCTAAACATAAGGGTCTGATACTTATCTAAGAATCATCAAGAAGGTCTAATGCCCTATCATAATAACTACAATAACATATATTAGGTCATTCATTCAATTACCATTCATTTACAAATAAAACATGTCAAGAGCCATAGCTATAACCTATCATGAAACCATGCTTATAACTAGCATATAACGAGAATAATAATAGTGATAGAACAACCATTAGAGCCACATAATAACAAGTATAATTACTCATGAAATACAAGAGGAAAAGAACTCTTATTAACATATGCAAATCCAACCAAGTCAAGGACTTCCACGTACCACCCGACCATACATTAGGTTGAACCAAATATTTCTTTCAACTAATCGTCCTTGTGCCATATCCCAAGCATGAATGTGGGATCTCATGGAATAAACCAAACAAGGGCTTCCATAGGCCAAACCACCTCAAACCTCAATTAGTGATTCCACCTCACGGTCAAAAACATCAACAAATCAGTATGTACCCAAGCTCTCCATGGCTCTAGAGAGTTTGTTCCAACTCGGCTCCAGGACTAGTAACTCAACCTAGAGATGTCGCGGGCTCCAGAGGATTTATCCAACCAAGGCTCCAAGACTAGTAACTCAACCCACTTTGTTCCAGGGCTTATAGAGAATTTGTGTAACTAAGGCTCTAGTAGCTAGTAACTCAACCCATAGGCATAAGGAACATGGGAACCAATCAAAAAACAGATGGGAAAACCCATAACACCATGATTATATAGGAAACAACAAGGCTAAGCAAAACCATTATCAATCCAGGAAATCCTCCATGCCAATGACATATCATAACCAAATAGTCACATGAAAATGTCATGCATGCGAAAACTAGCAAGTATATCATACATGCAACTCGGTACCTGCAAAACAATCCCATTGTAGCTGCTAATCCCTTTATTCCCTTGCACTTTTCCTACTTTCCTTTGCCTTCTTTCTCCAAATCTAATGAAACTAGAATGCTCTAAGCATGCTCCAAGATTTCTCTAAGTGAGAGAAAGAGAGAGAGAATAAATAGAGAGTTCCAAATCGAACTAAAAAAAGCTATGAATTGATCCTCATAAGTCTTTTTATCATTGAGGCCTCTATTTTCCTCAATTTTTCTCACATGCAATTTTGTGACCTTCACCTTTCTTTTCTCCTATTTTCCATTATTTCATAAATAAAATACCAATTAATGCCACTTCGCCTTTTCCAAATTCCATAGCCATTCATTAATCACAAGTGACACCCATCACTATATTTTGCCCAACATTTAGCTTGGAATACGTGTCCCATGACCTTGGTCTTATTTTTTCCTTTATTAAGTTTATTACATGGATTTTTAACTTGGGTTGTTATAGAACCCTCCCCCTTTTGGGAACATTGTCCTTGGTGTTCAATGACACTTGTAAACCAGCAAAACACATGCTTCCCACAGAGCTTTATAACACAGCTCGATGCAACATTTACATCATATCATACTACTGAAGACATAACCAACATATCATGAACATTATACCGCTTATATATATATCTACATATATATAATATATTATATATATATTATTTATAAACAAAACACACGATCAAAGCATATACGAGAGTACATCCACTTAACCAACAAATAGAGAAGGATACATATGTCACATCTGATCAACCATCTCCCATGTAGCTTCATTGGACCCAAAGTGCTTCCACTATGCTTTAACTTGCTTGATTGCTCGATTCTGGAGCATGATCATCTTTCACTACAAAATGCACTGAGTTTCCAGCTGGAATTCTCCTTCTGGCTCCACTTGCAATACAAACTAGTCAATCACATAATCAACATCTTTCACATACTTCTTAATCAATGACAGATGGAAACATCATGGACTTTCACTCTCTGAGGTAGTGCAAGTCGTTAGGCTACTGGTCCAATCCTCTCAAGAATCTTGAAAGGTCCACAATATTGAGGTGCCAACTTGGCATGTGATCCAATCCTCAAGGAGGTCTTCTTTGGCTTGATGTGCAAGTGCACCTGTTCCCTAACCTGAAATTCCTTAGATACCTTATGTTGATCTGAATAACTCTTCTTCCTGTCCTATGCTACCTTTCGATTCTTCTTGCTATCTACATTTCTTGTTCCATCTCTGCTAACATGTCCAGTACAATCAATAACCTATTCACTGGATCACTCCAACGAGTGGTAGTATTGCAACTCCGACCATAAAGTGCCTCAAACAGACTCATCCTTAGTGACTCTTGATACCCATTGTTTTAAGCAAACTCAACAAGTGGTAGATAGTCTTCCTACTTTCGTTGCTGATGTGTCGCATATATTCTCAACATTTCCTCTAAAATCATGTTGAACCTCTCTGTTTTTCCATTTATCTACAGATGATAAGTTGTACTGAAGGCCAACTTTGTACCCAAACCTACAAATAACTCTTTCTAGAACCTGGAAGTGAACTTGGCATCTTTGTCGGATACAATCTTCTTCAAAAGACCACACAACCTCATTATATCTATCATGAATACTAGTGCTACATCACTAGTTGAATAAGTAGACTTCACTAAAATGAAGTGAGCCACCTTAGTCGATCTGTCCACCACAACCATAATAGAATCATGTTGCCTAGATATCCTCATCAAACCTGCAATGAAGTCCATGGAAATGACCTCCCATTTCTACCCTAGAATCATAATCGACTATAATAACCCACATGGATGCTTACCTCTGATTTTACCTGTTGGCAATCCAAACATCCCACAACAAAATCTGCCACCTCTTTGTTTAGATTCGGCCAATAGTAGAACTTCTTGATTGTTTTCAAAGTTTTATGATATCCCGAGTAACCAGAATACGACTTAACATGAAATTTTTGCACGATAAGCTTCTTGAGCTCACTGTTGTCTGGCACATAGTTCATGTCCCTAAATTGACCAAACCATCTATCGTGAGATGATAGTCCACATCTTGTTCACATGTACCTTGTTATTGTAACCTATGCTTAAGTTGCCCGTACTTGTCATCCTATTGTTTTGACTGCAAGACATGATCTTGTATATATGTTCCATATGAACTTGTAACTTCTATGTGATTTACATGTAATCTTATGCTAATAGCATATGCAACCCTATCCTCTTTACCCTTAATATATTTGATCTCGAATTCAAACTCACTGATCATAGCCAACCACCTAGCTTGCTTGGCATTCAAATTAGGTTGGTCAAATAAGTATCTCAATCCACTGTGATCACTCATCAAGATGAACCTCCTGTTGGGTGCAATATATGGTGGATTAATGAACCAACATTTAATTTCAATCTGAGGTATGTGGACTTAGAGGTGCAACACTAGAAATGTCAGAGAGAGCCCCTAGCAACCTGCAAATCAAATTATAGTCTAACTTGTGCATCACTCCCTTTATAGATTCTTTCAAACAAAAATTAGTTTGAATCTTGCACTCAAACGCAACTTAAGAAAACATGAACACGAATCCTACAATCATCAGCAATTGTAAGCAAAGCCTAATAACAGAAAATCAACCTTAATTATTGATCAATTGAAAATAAGACCTACTAATCCAGGTGGCTCTAGAGACACACACAGGACAAAGAGGGCTTATGGAAGCTTGAAAATAAAAGTGATCAGAATGCTTTTGAACCAAGGCCAAAACACAGATCTTATCATGCTGATCATAGTGGTGTGAACGGTTCGTCAAACCGAGTTTGTATGTGAAAGTTAGGAGCAATCAAAGTTCAGGTTGACTTGGGTCACTGGGCATGCTTAAGGAGGCAGCAATTTGGACAAGAAAATACAAAACAAGAAAATTAATTGTTAAAACGCCGATGAGCCATGACCCCCGCCACCCCAAAAATACATAACAAGAAAATTAATTGTTAAAACGCCGATGAGCCATGACCCCCGCTGTCCCAACTGCAACCTTAACAAAATCAAATTAAATGTGGCTCGGCGGCCATCATCTTGAAGATCCCTCCAACCAATGCCTATGTTAAACATAATGTTAATATGGGGTGGGTGCGAGACACCTCTGGTGGACCCGTCACACACCCAAACAACCACACTAATTAATAGGATACGTTAAGGTGAGACTGGCGGGGATCGAAGCCGCCCAACCCATGTGGGCGGCCCCATAAGGTGGCATACAACAAACCAAATGCGCCATTAAACATTAATGCGCAACCAAACAACGCCAATAAAACATGTGATATGGAGGGTATGGGGCGGGCTATCTAATGTGGACTTGACCCCAAAAATATGCATGCGGTTTGTCAAAAACTGTAAAGTATTAAAACGAGAGGGGCAAGGATTGACCCCCCGACCCCTCCTCAATTAATTCCGAAGATAACCAATGCACCAAACGGCCTCTTCGTGGTAATATTTGCCCGAAAAAATTATATAAACCTCATTTGCACAGCGCGCCGAGGAGCATGGAGGAACCAAGAGCGCGCACGGAAACCGAAACTGATATTTTTTTAATTAATTTATTGCATGTGGAACCATGATTGAGCGAAATTCTTATCAGGGTGAAATTTTTGTAGTATCCAAATTGGACAAATTTTATGTCGATCTTACACCTCTCGGCGTCACGAACCCAATGACGTAGTCAATTCCCTGATCTTAGCAGCAGTTTTGCAGAGGACCTAGAGGAGGGAATCTTGGAGGAATCTCAGGGGAATCTAAAAGATTCCCTAAGCCCCAGATTTCCACTTTCTCATAATTCAGAAATTTGATAGTTGATTTTGCACTATTCGACGCCACAAATATGATGGTGTATTCAGATTTTCCATTTGCTCATTTCATTTTTTCGCCACTTTTCAAAGGGGAGTGTAGGTGTTAGCATTCATGTGCGAGCAGTCATTTCCATTCGATTCGACGCTGTGAGATTGATGGTACGAACAACTTCAGCAGCTTGACATCCTTTTCTTCAGATGGCCCCACGATGTGAGGTATATGCAGTGGGTTCATGTACTTCTTTTTGCTATGCATTGTGTTACACAAATCCTTGTTTGATGTTGGATCTTGTTTTCTTACTTGTTCCATGATTCCTGCTTGATGTGATGTGGAATCATTTGTGTGATGTACTTGTTGTCATGATTCATCATGTTTGTTTGAGATCCCTTTGTCATTATGTTGATGGCATACTCATGTGTCACCATGTATGTTTTCATTGAGATCCCTTTTATGCCATGTTGGCTGGATGTTCATTATCATCATGCATGAGTTTTATGTCATACTAATAGGATTCCTTTTTTTGACTAAGAGTTCCTGTAGTGGAACATCTCTTGGCACCACTCCTGCATGAGGGAATTTTCCTTGTATGAAAGTGACACCACCTCTTATGTACATCATCACTATTGACAACACTTAATGCAGTGGCCTACACCATCTTGACATTGGGGCCTGGAGATGTAGTCCCTCTTGGATGAAATCTGTTATCAACAGCTTATGTTTTCATGCGTTGATGAATGTTATGTTCCTCTTCTTTACAGCATGTAGATGTATTTATTTATGTTCTTTTGAAAATGCAATTTAACACATCATGGAAGTAAAAGGTCTTGGAAGGGTCCTTTGTCACACTCTGACCCAGATCAAGTGGTATCAAAGCGATCTTTGTGTGGATGTGAATAGCAAGCGTGAACAATGGAACGTGCAACGACAGAGGATGAAAAAGCGATGTACGAGACCATGCTCAACATTTCCAAAAGGGTGGAAATGATGTATGAAACTCTACAGAAAGATACAGAGGAGAAGGAGCGATTGCAACTTCAGTTGCAAGCCACATAAGAGGCCCTGGAAGAACTGAAGCACAACAACCAAAAGCTTCAAACAGAGAACGATGAATTAAAGATGTTTCTACATGAAGAGAAGGAGGAAAAACAATGTTTTCTACAACGGATACAAGTAAAGGAGGAGGTATTGGAAAAGTTGCAGCATGACCTGTGTGAGGTAAAATGTAACTCTTCGAATTCATGTATGTGTCTTGATGATGATTTCACTATTTTTTAAAATCATACCAGAGGAATTGGCTCCAAACTGTTGAAGAGAATGGGGTATGAAGAAAAAGGCTTGGGCATTAATGACTAAGGCATTGTCAAACCCATCAAAGTAAAAGAATTACCCTGTTAGGAAGGACTTGGGTACATCAGAAAGGAAGTTGGGGAATGCACCGAGACAGTTAGCGAACCACCAACAACAGATGATGAGAAGCCCTCATCAGTTCTTTCCAAATCAACAAAGGAGGTAAAAGATGGTGATTTCCTTTCAGTTTCGTCTTCACATAGTATGATTTTTGTTGGAGATGTGGAGATACCAATTAAAGGGACAAACATGAGGCTCCTTACCAGGATGAGGTGCAAGGAGGAAAAATAACTTGGTAATAATAACCAAGGCATAACTCAACCATTGGAGGTTGTGTAGAGACCTCAATTTGCAGGCTTGAGATACATCGAGGGAGAATGCTCGAAGGTGTCAGATTCTTCCGAGACATCATCGAAATCATCGAGGAAAGAGAATGATGGGAACACATCCCCATCATCCCATGGCAGAATCCTTTGCAGGAAAAGAGCTGAGACAAGCTCTCATCATCACAATGACATCAGAGATGGCAAGGAAAGGTATAACCAGTTTCAATTTTCGAAAGTTCATTTCGATTATAATCATGTTTTTAATGATGAGCGTAAAACATGGCATCGAAAAACATGTACCTTTTTGTGGATTACATAACCATACATTTTCTAAGTGTTGGAAAAGAATGGAAGCACACAAAAGGATGAGGCATGAAAGATCCTCTCAGTAACAGGTAAAGAAGATATGGAGGAAGAAGACCTATTGCAATCATTGTGACAGAAGTGGCCATCAAAGAGCCACATGTTGGAGGCTCCATCCAAAGCAGCGCCTGTAAGACAAAGTGTCGGTGCATGAGCCAAGTGAAACAATCGTTCGACAAGAAAAACCACCACAGGGGGATGACCCATTCACATTGATAAGTGAAAAATGGTTTCAAGATATGTTAGCTTGTCATAGTCGTGCTTTTGTAAATCATTTGTTGCATTTTAAAATGTAAAAGTGATGATGTGTTTTCCATCACTTGTTCAGCAACAATGATGTCTGATCTTATTTTGCATTGCATGATAAACTGTGAAAGTGATGTCATGTTTCCATCACTTGTCAAAGCAAAAATAGTGTTTGGCCTTATCTTTGTAAATCATGTGTTGTAGTGATGATGTGTTTTCCATCACTTGTTGATGCAACAATGATATGTTGGCCTTGTTTTCATAGTTGAGTTATTGTGTCTATCTCTATGTAAACTTGACCACCGAGTATGTGTTATAAACTCGTGGCAAGTGTGGGATGCTTGGGTCATTAGTTGGTCATGTAAATAAAGCATGTAATTTGCAAAACAATGTACTACAAGTTGCAGAGGTTGTAGGTGTTGGCTCATCGCTTAAGGGTCCGAAGAACAAAGGTGAAGGAGATGGAAGCGAGACCTTTTCAAGGACGCTTGTGATGCAGACAAGGTACAAAGAAGTTGCAAATTATTTTTCGTGCTTTTGGAGGACCAAAAGCTCCTCATTGGGGAGGATTTATCCAGGTGGCTCCAAAGACACACACAGGACAAAGAAGGCTTATGGAAGCTCTAAAATCAAAGTGACCAAAATGATTTCAAACCAAGACCAAAGCATAGATCTTGTCGTCCTGATTGTTTTGGCGTGAACGGTTTGTCAAACCAAGTCTGTATGCGAAATTTAGGAGCAATCAAAGTTCAGGTTGACTTGGGTGATTGGGCAGGCATAAGGAGGCAACAATTTGGACAAAATCTGGCCACCGGATTCCAGCCAACCTAGGCTAGATTCTAGGCGAATTTGTGGCGGGCCACCATCCTCGCCACCCCAAAACTACATAACCAGAAAATTATTTGTTAAAAGGCCGACGGGCCATGACCCCCACCAACCCAACCGCAACCTTAACAAAATCAAATTAAATGTGGCTCGACAACCATCACCCCGCCAAGCCCTCCAACCAATGCCTATGTTAAACATAATGTTAATATGGGGTGGGCGCGGGCCACCTTCGGTGGACCTGGACCACACCCCAATAACCACTCTAATTAATCGCTATATGTTAAGGTGAGGCCGACGGGGATCGAACACCCCCGGCCCATGTGGGGTCGACCCCCATCGGGCGGCCCCATAAGGTGGCATACAACCAACCAAATGCACCATCAAACATTAATGCGCAACCAAACAACACCAATAAAACATGTGTTATGGAGGGTATGGGGCAGGCTGCCCAATGCAGAATGACCCCCAAAATATGCATGAGGTTTGTCAAAAACTGTAAAGTATTAAAACGAGAGGGGCGGGGATTGACCACCCAACCCCTCCTCAACTAATTCCAAAGATAACCAATGCGCCAAACGACCTCTTCGTGGGAATATCCGCCTGAAAAATTTATATAAACCTCATTTGCACAGTGCATCGAGGAGCATGGAGGAACTAGGAGCAAGCACAGAAACCGAGACTGCTATTTTTTTAATTAGTTTATTGCAGGTGGAACCATGACTGAGCGAAATTCTCAGGAGGGCGAAATTTTTGCAGTGTCCAAATTGGACAAATTTTATATCTTACACCTCTCGATGACACGAACCCAATGGCGTAGTTAGTTTCCTAATTTGAGCAGCAAATTTGCATAGGCCCCAGAGGAGGGAATCTTTAAGGAATCTAAAAGATTCCTTAAGCCCCGGATTTCCACTTTCTCAGAATTCAGAAATTTGACAAATGATTTTGCACTATTCGACACCACAAATTTGATGGTGTATTCAGATTTTCCATTTGCTCATTTCATTTTTCAACCACTTTTCAAAGTGGAGTGTAGGTGTCACCATTCATGTGCAAGTAGTCATTTCCATGTGATTTAACACCGTGAGATCAATGGTACGAGCAGCTTCAACAACTTGACATCCTTTTCTTCAGATGGCACCACAATGTGAAGTATATGCAGTCTGTTCATGTACTTCTTTTTGTTATGCATTGTGTTGCACAGATCCCTGTTTGATGTTTGATGTGGGATCTTGTTTTCTTATTTGTTCCATGATTCCTGCTTGATGTGATGCAGAATCATTTGTGTGATGTACTTGTTGTCATGATTCGTCATGTTTTTTTGAGATCCCTTTGTCGTTATGTTGATGGGATACTCATGTGTCGCCATGTATGTTTGCATCGAGATTCCTTTTATGCCATGTTATCGGGATGTTCATTATGATCATGCATGAGTTTTATGTCATACTGATAGGAGTCTTATTTTTGACTAAGAGTTCCTATAGAGGAACATCTCTTAGCGCCACTCCCGCGTGAGGGAATTTTCCTTGTATGATAGTGACGTTGCCTCTTATGTACATCATCACTATTGACAATACTTAATGCAGTGGCCTACACCATCTTGAAACCAGGGCCCGGAGATGTAGTCTCTCCTCGACGAACTCTGTTATCAACGACTTGTGTTTTTGTGTGTTGATGAATTTCATGTTCCTCTTCTTTACAACATGTAGATGTATTTATTTATGTTCTTTTAAAAATTCAATTTAACACATCATGAAAGTAAAAGGTCTTGGAAGGTCCTTTATCACACCTGGATCTAGATCACCTACCTATTGACAAAAAAAAGAAAATGGTAACTATTGAATTGAAATCCCTAACTAATAACCTAATGGAAACCTAAGCATTAGCCCCCTGACTCACTAAGCAAATCAAACCTAAATATTGTTTTGATCAACTAGAAACTCAAGCATGCAAAACCATCTTTCAGTCCAAATGATTTTAATGCCAACATGATACTTAAACCAGAATGGAAATTCTCTCAAAGTTCTTGCATTAATTTAACTCAATCCTATGTGAAACCTAAAGGTTGAAATCCACTCCACTCTATGTGCAAACATAAATCTAAAAGCATGGTTTGAATTTGTTCGTAGAGATACCAATGCAATTACATGTATCAACTGAATAAACACTCTATGTGCATTCAAATAAAAGCAAGTTACTCATTCTAATTTGATGTTTTCTCAAAGCCTCAAAACACACCTCAACAAATGATTGTTCAAATGATAATAATGTTCAAGGAAGAGAGGTACAAAAGACAGAGTATTTCGTAGTCTTGAAATGCAAATCTAGTAAACAAGGCTACAAATGTGTAATGCAAATAATTGAAGTCTCCTTTCAATAACTCTTCCTGCACACAATATTTTTCAACATTGTAAGTGCATGCTTCTTATGAATATAATTCACTTCAACAAATAAACTTGCCATAAAATATGTTTGCCCTAGAACCTTGATGTCAACACATCAAGATGCATATGGCATGTTTGTTAGTGCTTAACTCTTGTCCCAAAGCCTATACATATGTCATTAACCATATTAAGAGATTGAGGGGTCGCAGAGGAGGAAGGGAGCATTCTTGATCCCAGAAGAAACCAAGAAACAAACATTGTATAGGGTCTTTGAGAATATTTAATAATCAAACTAAAGTTTACACTCTTCTTTAGGGGCCTACTCCTTGCATTTAACTAGAAATAAGGAGTTTAATAGTTATCCGTTTTCAAGTTTAATAATCAATCTAATGGTTTTGAAAGCCCTCTCTTATAATAATGTAGGTGCAGCCAATATATCTCAATCTTATGAAGAAGCTAGTCATCTCCAAAATATCTTGTTCTTTCAAACTACCTAGATCAAAATTATCAAGCAAGTAATCAAGCCAATAATGTGTCACAACATTAAGAAGGAATGTTAAGCAAAATAGGAATGTTAATTATCACTTCATCCCTTTGTCTATCTCATTTCCAAATCATCATTCCTACCATCATATTAATTAATCACATGGTGGAAAATCAAGATATATGGATCGCATTTGAGTTGAAGGGATTGAATAGGACTTGTGTATAACCCTTTTGCATGCAAAGTGTTAACTTTAGCCTGCTCTTTGAATGTTATTAATGAATTTGCTTTACTATTGGTGGGATAATGGAATTATTCATTAATGTGCACTCTACATACAACAACGATAGCAACAATCTAGTAACAACTTAACCCTATTTATGGATATTTCTTTATAACTTAAGTTTAAGGGATTTGGCTTAGGTTTGCACGCTTTGGTTATTGAATATTAGCTCTTGTGTGTTGAATTTACCCATTGTATTCTGAAAGTCAATTGCCTCTTTGAGATTGAAGGTCTACTTTATTTTTGTGTCATCAATAGTGTGGATGGTTTTCCTATCTGTAAATCATATTTATTCTTGGGGGGCTCTAGAGCCCCTATTTGGCTCTTGCAATATAGGTTTCCCCCTTGTTAATTGGGAAAATAACAAGGTGTTTTTGGTGTCTAGGTCCAACTTCTTTTCTAATAAAATTGGTAGTGTCACTCATTCGTTAATTCCATTGAGTATATGAAGGCCTAATACATCTAGAGAGCCCTTCATTGGGACAAATATTCCATTGGGTGTAGCAGGGCCCTTATTTTTTTCATTCACCACAAAGATTCACGAGAACAAACACTAGTGTTGATTCCTAAACTCTCATGGATACACTCGACAATTCATCACAACAAATCTACTAAATATATTAGAAAAAATTCAAATGTACACTATGAGGTTTTATTTCTCCTTAGATTTCTGGATTTGTTAATTATTGTTTATTGCATATGCATGCAAATTATATTTATAGAAAAAGTAGATAAAAATTAAATAAAATCACACAAACCATAATTGGCACAACATATATCCTGGGATACTTGTTCGGGGGAAAACCTAACTAGAAAGTGAAGTCAATCTACTCTCTTTCTCTGAATAGAAAATGGATGTGGGTACAAAGAAGTAAGGCATGTGCACAAATCCTCTCTATGTGCTCTTTTGTTAGCCCTCTTGTCTACTAGTTTGTCTATGAGAGAAAATGCAATCGAAAAAAATGGAACTCCTTTTCCTCCTAATGGCCTAGTTATAACACAACCCAATAGCTTCTTAATGCTTAGGTTTGATCTAACCACCCCTCCCGTATCTACCCAATTCCACCGGCCTCCTAGGGTAAACATGAGAAGAGGAGCTACTATGACATGACCAAACCTCGTAGGGTCCATTAAGAAAGTGGGGCCAACAATGGAACCTATTAATGACAAACTGATATCCTACAAGACTTATAGGATACTTTGAAGCTAAACAACCACCCTAGGTACCCAAACCCTGAGTTAACTTTCCTTTTTAGTGATCTTGAGCCCCAATCACCTGAATGCCGAGGAAAGCTAGAGACTATGATCCTCAAGTCGCATGGATAACCCTGCCTCCTGCAATCCATATTTTCCAATTCTGAGCATGCGACCCGAAATTTTGAGCTATGTTTTAAGGGCATGACTCCCAACCACTGCCAAAAAATTAATGAGACTTTCCAAAATTATAAATGACGCAAAGAAAAAGCCTTTAACACAACTTGACCAAGTAATTGATCTAACTAGGCCTAACCATAACAATAATTTTGTCAAGCACGTTGAAAACATGTAATCTACAGGTCATGGATTCATATATGAACATAAGGGTCTGATACTTATCTGAGAATCATCAAGAAGAACTAATGCCGTGTCATAATATCTATAATAACATATATAGGTAATTCATTCAATAACCATTCATTTACAAATCAAAACATGTCAAGAGCCATAACTAGAACTTGTCATGAAACCATGCTTATAACCAAAATATAACCAAAATAATAATAGTGATAGAACAACCATCAAATCCACATAATAACAAGTATAATTACTCATGAAATACAAGAGGAAAATAGATCTTATTAACATATACAAAATCCAACCCAGTCAAGGACTTCCACGTACCACCCGACCATAGATTGGGTTGAACCAAAACTTTCTTTCAACTAATCACCCTCTTGCCATATTCCAAGCATGAATGTGGGATATCATGGAATAAACCAAACGAGAGCCTCCAGAGGACAAACCACCTCAAAAATCAACCAGTGATTCCACCGCACGGTCGGACGTCACTAACATCAAAAAATTGGGCTCTATCTAAGCTCTCGAGGGCTCCAGAGCATTTGTTCCAACCTGGCTCCACAACTAGTAACTCAACCCACAACTACCACAGGGCTCCAAATCATTTGTTCAACTAAGGCTCTAGGACTAGTAATGCAACCCACAACCATAAGGAACACGAGCACCAATAAAAAAACAAATGGGAAAATCCACAATAGCATGGTTATCTAAGAAATGACAAGTCTAAGAAAAAACACTACCAATCCAAGTAATCTGCCATGCCAATGACAAATCATAACCAAATAATCACATGCATATACCACGCATGGCAAAACTTGCAAGGAAATTATGCATGTAACTCAGTACCTGCAAAACAATCTTGTTGTAGCCGCTAATCTTGCTATTCCCTTGCACTTTTCCTACTTTTCCTTGCCTTCTTTCTCCAAATCCAATGAAACTAAAGTGCTCCAAGCATGCTCCAATGTTTCTATGAGTGTGGAAGACTATGTAACAGAGAGAAGAGAGAGAGAGATTGTTCCAAAATCGAACTAACAAAAGTTGTGAACTGATCCTCAGAAGCCTTTTCATCATTAAGGCCTCTATTTTCTTCATTTTCTTTTATTTTTCCTTCAATTTTACTCACATGCAATCCTGTGACCTTTCACCTTCATTTTCTCCTATTTTCCATTATTTCATAAATAAAATACCAATTAATGCCACTTTGCCTTTACCAATTTCCATAGTCTTTTTTTAGTCACAAGAGATACTCATCACTGTTTTTTGCCCAACATTCATCTTGGAATACATGTCCCATGACCTTGGTCTTATTTTTACCTTTATTAACTTTATTACATGGATTTTTAACCGTGGTTGTTAGATAACCCTCCCCCTTGGGGGAAAACTGCCCCTAGTGTTCAATGATACTCATAAACCAACAAAACACATGCTGCCCATGGAACTTTGTAACGAAACTCGATGCAACATTTACATCATATCATATTACTGAACACATAACCAACATATCAAGAACACCATACCGCTTATTGGAGTATGTATATAGAAAGGGATACATAGCCCACATCTGATCAACCATCTCCCATGTAGCTTCATCAGGCCCAAAGTGCTTCCAGTACACTTTAACTTACTTTATTGCTCGATTCTCGAGCAATAGCATCTTTCAATGCAAAATGCACTAAGGTTTCAACTTGAATTCTCCTTTTGGCTCCAACTCCAATACAAACCATTCAATCACATAATCAACATCTTTCACATTCTTCTTAAGCAATGACACATGGAAAACATAATGGAATTTCACTCTAAGAGGTGGTGAAAGTTAGTAGGCTATTGGTCCAATTCTCTTAAGAATATTGAAAGGCCCACAATATTGAGGTGCCAGCTTGGCATGTGATCCAATCCTCAAGGAGATGTTCTTTGGCTTGATGCACAAGTGCAACTGTTCCCCAACCTGAAACTCCTTAAATACGTTGTGTTGATCTACATAACTCTTCTACCTGTCATGTGCTACCTTTAGATTCTTGTGTTGGAAATAATACTTGGGGGGGGGGGGGGGGGGGGTGAATCAGTATTATCAAGTCAAATAATTTTTCATTTTCAAACTTAGATATACACTACTTTGGATATGGAAACCAACGTATACACGCTACTGTGTCTATAGCAACTAGCGTATATTCAGTAAACTTAAGATTTAATTAATCTATTTTATCTTTAATCAGTGCATTTGAACTTTATTAACCATAAGGATAGTAAACAGGTGCAGCAAACAGAACAGATAATCACACATATGAACACAAGATATAAGGTGGAAACCCAATGTGGGTGAAAACCACCTACTGCAATGCTTCTCTATCTTCTTGTTAATAAGAAACTTCTTTTTACAATATTTTTGTATTGGTGCAGTCTTATACTAGTATGCAGGCTTCTACCTGCAGAAGGCTACAACCTTCTCTCGTTCTCCAGCTTCTCCTGGAAGGGAGCTACAACCCCCTTAGCTCTTGTACTAGCTGATGTACTAGTACGTAGGTGCTGACCTACAGAAGGCTACAACCTTCTCTTTTCTTCTAGGGACCACGGTTCATAAATTTTTAGACTGGATCCATAAATCAAACATCACTTGTATCTGCATCAACCAATCTCCTTTGCACCAAACAAAACTGAATTAAACAATCACTTCTCTGAATGTTGTAACCAGAACACAGTAACAGTAACCAGAAACCAATCCTGAACCAAGAACACTAAAGCAATAAACAACAGTAGCTAAAACATATTTTATGAGACGTATGCTACTTCAATATGTAGAACCTGCGTGCATACGCTACTATATTAAGGCAAACCTGTGTATACGCTGTTTTGAATTACCGAACGTACGTGTACACGCGCTTTTTCTATGCCGAACCTGCGTATAGATCTATAAACGATAATTTACCCTTTTTCAATTATTTAGACATCAATTATACCTAGATTATCAGATTTATAGATTAATTCATGCGCCAGATATAACAGATCAAAATCACACAAAGATACTTCTCTTAAAGCCTTAAGATCTTGAACCATCAATAGAACTTATCCTTCTCCTAGCGCTTAAGTTCCTCCTTGATTCAGATCCAGCTATGCACCATAACCCAATGACCAGTATTCTAGATCTTGCTCTTCAAAGCATTCTGCAAGTTTTTGCATGGAAAGAAAAACTGAGCTTGGGCTGTGATGCAGGCATGGAGATGATGGAGGAGGAGTATGAAAATTGCAGGAGGACTTCTGAACCCTTGAGGAAGCTATCATGTTCGCCAAACTACCTCTTTGCAATCCATTTTTAGCTTATTGTAATTTCTACAGGAACTTCGTGTAGAAAACACAGTTTTCATAAAAGAAGCACAATGAGGTGGAAAAAATGGTGAAAAAGGGTGAGGGATGGAAACATGGATGTGTGCAGGCCTCATGGACATATCCCCAGCCTTCGGGTCCTCTTTGGAGATCAATTTGGCTCTTTTGTAAGCTTCATGTAGAAGACATAGAACTTCCTGTAGAAAACACAGTTTTCATAAAAGAAGCACAATGAGGTGGAAAAAATGATGGAAAAGGGTGAGGAATGGAAACATGGATTCTTGCAGGCCTAACCAATAGATTCCAAGCTTTAGATTTCCTTCCAAAATCGAATTTGGCTCGCCTGAAGGTTCTACAGGATGTTTCTTGTAGAAATACAGAACTTCCTGTAGAAATCCTGTAGCTTCCTATAGAAAGCCCAGAACTTCCTCTGTCTTTGTTTTGAGCGATCCTCCTGACCTGCAATGTCCTTCTTGCAACCTGAAATTAGTCAATGGAAATTAGGTTTATTTTTCTGTTTCTTTTTCTCTTTTTTTTTTTTTGAAAAACAACTAGGGTGCCTCATGGAGGTTTTCACCCTAATTGCTTTCCCTAGGCACCCACAAGGGAGGTTTTCACCCAAGGATCTTATTCTTTTTTATTTTCTCTCTTTTTTTCAACCCATTGACTGCCTCATGGAGGTTTTCAATCAACGAGCCAATCTAAGGCGCCTCCGAGAAGGTTTTCACCTTAGATTTTTTTCCTCTTATTTCCATTTTTCCATTTTTTTCTTTTTTTCTTTTTTCTTTTTTCTCTACCCTACCCTACTTGAAAAACAAAATCGTTCTCAAGTATAAGAATAATTCCAATGGAGCCATGTGCACATTGAGATTAGAGACAAAATGATGTGGAGGCTCGAAATGCATGCTTTGACAGTTGTCTGGATTTCAGAGACTAAATGATTTGACTTTGAAGGGATCAAGCGTAACTGAGGAAGGGAGTGCTGCTATAACTTAGTGACTGTCTGAAACCACATCTCAATGTAGCTCTGATATCCTTGGTCCTTTTGCTGATCTATAACATGTTCCATGCCACCTTCTACCATGACTTTCTCATCTTCCTCTTTTTGCTGATCTTTCTCTTGAATACATGGAGGATTTGATGGTAACCATGAGGGAACTTTCTCGATCTTTGATTCTAATCTCTTCTCTTCATCAAGTGCAGCCCATGGTTCTTTGATCTTTTCTTTTGAATCTTCTTTTGCCTTTGGTCCTTCAATGTTGTTAATATAATCTATGTTTTGCAACACTCTTCCTGAGCTTTGGTGAAGATCATTGAGCTCAAGAGGAGTCATTTGGACATGTTGTGCCTCAGCTTTGCAATTGGATTGAGCTACTCCATTGTATGGTTTTGGGAATGGTGGTACTGGTGGTTGAGTGGAGGTGTATATGTGAGATGGATGTGGATGGGGTTGTGGTTAGGCAGGCATTTGGGGTTGCCTTGGTGGAGCAGGAGGCGATGGTTGTGGATGAGCAGGCGGTGGAGGAAAATGAGCGAGAGGAGTGTTGTACTGGGGCCTCCACCCCTGATGAGGTGCATTCCACTGAGGTTGTGGATGAGCATAAGAGTGAAATGAATGAGCAACTGGAGGAGCATAATATGGATATGTGAAGGAACAAGGAGGAGGTGCGAACCAAGAAGGATGAGCAGGGGGACCCCAAGAAGGCATGAAAGTGGCTTGATAGGGGTCGTAATAGGTCTCAGATATCCCTTGCAGTTCCTGCTGGTAAGGTATGGGTCCATGTGGCCTCCTTTGGTTCATATAATAGAGTGGTTCAGTGACTTCTTTGGCCCTTTGATATGTAGCTTTGATTCCAGGCAAGGAAGGTCACTGATCTGTAGGATGGTATTCTTCACAGACAAAACACACTTCTATGGAGTACAATGGACATTCGTTTCTAGGATGCTTTCTAGTG
This sequence comes from Pinus taeda, assembly GCA_000404065.3. Classification (NCBI taxonomy): domain Eukaryota; kingdom Viridiplantae; phylum Streptophyta; class Pinopsida; order Pinales; family Pinaceae; genus Pinus; species Pinus taeda. Next base: position 18,174 of record APFE030498081.1, on the reverse strand, counting down.
CACCTGGGACAAAATATGGCCAAAGCCCTCTTGGCTTCCTCTTGTTTCCTTTGGATCTGCAAGGTATCCAGTTGCATGGCAAGAAATTGCCTCATATCATTCTTGAAATCTTCCATCTGATTTGTAAATTCATTTTGTGACAAGGTACTGCTCCCAAGATTTCTTCTTGTAGCCATTTGCTCCAGAGGAATGTTTTCTTCTTCTTCTCCCCTAGAGGTTCTTCAAATATGTCTTGTTGTCCACCTAAGGGTTCTGTAATCACAGCCATTGAAGAAGAGAGAAGGTTGGCTGTGTGAAACAGTGGGGGTGTTGTGCAATCATTTTTCTAACTTATCTCTACTCCTACAAGGCATGAAAGAAAATCTTTTTGGTTGATTTTTGTATTTTTCTTCTTGTACCTGCAAAACTAAAATAGATTGAATTGCAACTAACTATTTTTGCTGAAATGAAAATGAGGAATTGAAATGAAAGCAGGAAAGGACTAATCTATTTTGCTCAAATGAAATTGCAGGAATGAAATGCTAAGCTACGCTTGCGGAATTGAAATGCTAATCTACGCTTGCAATAATTGAAATTCTAATCTACGCCTGCAGAATCAAAATTGCGGAATTGAAATGCTAATCTATGAAAGCGGGAAATGTCTAGTCTATTTTTGCGAAAATGAAACTACAGAATGGAAATGAAATAAACTACTGAGCAGAAGGTTGTAGTAGAAAGTAAAAGAATAGCAGCAATCACCAATACTCTGACGCTTCCCCGGCAACAACGCCAAAAAGATGGTGGGCCCCAGTATCACGAAACACCCACACAACCCGGTAGTTCGTAACAAACTTGGAAGCGACGGTGTTGTATGCACAAGTACTAGCTCTTGCTGCAGCTGTCACTTGGTCATCTGGCACAAGTCTGCTAGGGGCTTAAGCCAACTTCTATGAGCTCTTAGAAGAAGCTTTTTAACTTATGGATGAAAGCTAACTCAAAGGAAGCTAATATACTTGCAGAAAGAAACTGAAAGCCAAAAAGAAACGCAAACCCTAGCAAACCCTAATTCTACTAGCTAGTCCTATTGATGCACGAAAGAGGATGCAAGCTACTAAAAGAAATGCCATTGACTTCTAGGAAGATAAAATGCATGTGTCTAATTTATCACTATATGAAGAAAACATATTTTTCTATTTTTGAATAAGTTGTTAGAATTATCATGCATGTGCTTTTAATTGCTTTTGGACTGTGCAGAGGTGGATTGGCAAGAGGAAATGCTTGGAAAAGGTTGGAAAGGTTCAGAGAGGGTTTAAGGAGTTCCTAACACTCTTCCCCAGAGTTTCACAAGGTTTGGCTATCAGGAAACCTCACTTGTGAGCTTCTACAGGAAGTCTACAGGGGTTCTACAGGATGTTCCAGGATTTCTACAGGAAACTTCAGAATTTCTACAGGATATTTGGAAATCGGTTTTTAGGAGGTGGATGAGTGAGGGAAGGTGCATGGATGGATCTAGAGGTAGGATAGGGGTCTAAAGTGGCCTAAGGACTAGTGGATGGAGTGGTGAGGAGGTGTAGAAGGCTGACTTGGCTTGAAGAAGGCTAAGGCAATGATTGCACAAAAACTAGGGTTATGTGAGCAAATGTGGCAAACGTGAGGTAACGATTCTAAGTAGAGGGTGGAGTGGATGGCACTGATGGAGAATAAGCAGATGAAGGAGTGGTACAGGTGCTCTACAAGTCGTTTTTCTAATCTGAACCAACAAAGACTTGTAAATTCGAAGACCTAGTTACGTTGACCTAATTTGCTAGCTGTTAGTAAAGAGAATGAACAGAAGTGTGACCTGCAATGAAACCATGTATTTTAACTCATGCAACTAAGAAAATGAAAGTCTGAACTTGTAACCAACTTCTACACATGAAAATCAAACACTAGTGGTTGCATGGCAAAGCAAAATCAGTGTTTTCGTGGGCAGCAAAGTCATCCTAGTCACAACTCTTGATCCCACTGAGGGAGAGGTGAAACCACGGATGTTTGATGGCCCTTTTCTTGAAGCTTTTTCTATTAACAAACTATCAACTAAATCTGAGCATGAAAAGCTATTTTACTCATCAAAAACAACCTAAATAACAGAAGAAGGTTTAAATCTAAATAGCAGATTTTATTCTAAGAATGCAGCGAAGAGACATGAAAGTAAACAAAGGAGATACCGGGCGCTTGAGATGGGCCCAACCCCAAGAGCTACAACCTCCTAAGAGAGATTTAGAGCTGGTGCAAAGCTGGATTCATCTTTATTGATCATGAGAAATGTTACATTCCAAAAATTGTCCACAAGGAGAACTTGAAAATGTGCTGAAAGCAAAGCTAATTACTGCCTAAAAGTCGAACTACAAAATGAATACAAAATGACTAACTATTGGCTAACCAAAATGACCAACTACTAGCTATCTACTGGCTAACCAAAATGAGACCCTAAGCCCTCTTATTTATACAAATTGAGGACCCCAACAGTCCTCCTAAACTTTAGGGACTCGGCTGCCAAAACTTGTAGTTAACAGCTGTCCTACTTGACTTGCTTGGCTGCCCTTGTGCTAATTGATTTGGTGGCCCTTGAACTCCGAGCTGATGGTGGATAATTCGAGGTAAGGGCCCATAAATGAAGGGAACACTTTCCTAAAAATACTCTCCACGAATTTGGCTGCCAAGTGCTCATTTCAACCATTGACTTTGTCTCCAAATTGACCAAAAAGGCTACACAAAGCACACATTAGAATTGTTGGCATAATGACTAACCCAATTCACTCTATTAGCATAAATATAATAAAAAACATGCAATAAACTAATGAGAATTGTGGATTAAGTCGAATTAGGAGGTTGAATGAGCCCAAACAATCATCCATTTTTGGGGCTCATCACCAGTAACAGTAGATCTACTAGCACCAGTAGCAGCAGCATCCCTACCTGTTCCGACTTTATGCACATGCCTAGTTTATCTACCAGAAACAGTGAATGATCCAGGAGAGGCAACATAGTGTTCCGATATTTTGCACATATCTCTTGTTCCGCTTTTAGTACATACCATAGTGTTTCGAGTTCGCTCACTTTTGTTGCACGTGGTGGTCGAGCCAATCAACCTTCCACCTAATAAGTGCGAAGAATGCTAAGTATAATAAAAGATATGCATATTTCTCCTCTGATCGAAGTATCTTTTCGGTCCCTTCTAGAGTTATATGTTCCTTCTCTAAGGTATAGATTACTAATAATCTGAGAAGTAATCTATATTCCTGAAAGAGTTTTGTTAACAAAAGCATAAGTATATGTTCCTTCTATAGAGTACGTAGTAAAGTAAGAAGAAGTAAAGACGATAGTTCATAAGATGTAAAAAATAGTCCATGTACTAGGTTCGGAGTGTGTTTATCTGGAGGTATAGGAAAGGGTTGGTTTGTTGGTTAAAGTAGCCGTAAGAAGCACATGTTGCCAATATACAGTCTATGAGCATTGTTGCCATGATTAAATAATAAGTCCTGAATACAATCTACAATCTAAAGCCCTTTTTAAAACTACACAGTAATAAGCCCTTTTAAGATAGTATACAGCCAAAGCATTGTTGCCAATGGTTTGTGAATTATTGTGGATTATATATAGAAGGGGCTATTTTCAATTTGGTTTGTGTTTTATGTAAAGATTTGGGTTTCCAAAGTCATATGATCTTGGTGCCCTCAACTTGTTTCATCTGCATTTGTCTTATGAAGCACCTTGTTAAAGGTGTTGGAGTACATTCGTTAAGAGTTAAGTAGAAGGTTTTCTTAAAGTTTTCTTTGCATTTGGAATTGTTTGCTTAGATTTCTAAGTGGTTGAATTTGAGTGGCAATGTAAGTGGAGCATTTTGAAGTTCTTAGTGTTTGTTCTCTCATTGAATCAATGGTTTTGCATTTATGTTCCCTATATCTTGGGTTCTTCCTTTGATCTCTTATGCTCTTTCCATTGTGAGTTTCCTACACATATACTTAATCACTAGTAAAAATTTGTTAAGAAATTGACTGTATAACATAAATAATTACTGAAAGGAATAAATATAAAAAATAACCAGCAACAACCATAAACACATAAACACACATGTTTATCCGGGAAAACCCCAAATTTGGGGAAAAACCCAACCTAATGATATCTCATTAACATTGGCCAAAACCCTGGCCAATCCGACCAAGTGAGCCTTCACCGCTCACCTCTAGGCCTACATTACAATGAAGTCCTTCTAGCCTTTTACTAGTTCCATTCCATATAATACCATGGGCAGAATACTATGGGTGCACAATACCATGTACCCCAAAACCATCACTGTTTAACCTAGTCAAATTTTACTCTATCCCAAGTCAAGTTTACCTAACAATTCCCCCCTTAAACTTGACTTGGGATTCCTCAACTGACTAACTCTAGGAAAACTTGCTAAGTGAGACAACCCCTGTCACTCTAGCCCTTACCCCCCTCAAAGTTTTTCCTAGGGTATTATTAACCTGACATTCCCCTATCACCTAGTTCTAGCCCAAACTTTACCGGTGATTACCCAGGGGTACACATGCCTTACTAGGTCTTACAGTAGTATGCCCATTTACATGCAATAATTTTGAATTCGTTAATTTTTTTTTTGTTTATTGTTATCCCTTATTCCATCCTCTCGCCACATACTCGATGTTTTTCTTGGCTCGTCATATTTCCTAAATGGCTATCCTTGGGCACCACTCTTGAGTATTTTCCTCCCCTCAAGTACCAAATTGGCCCTCACAAACACTCCACGCCAACTGGAAACCCATTGCATGTTGCAATGCCCATGGTTGTCATTATCTTAACACATTACCATAGAATGTCACTCACAACCATTTTAATTTGCATCGTTGGGTATTGAAAAGGAAACAACTTACACATGCTCTACTTTACACATGCATACATGGTTTTGATTTAAAAACAGGTCGCTCTTTCCATGTGGGAAATCCCAAATCAGGCATTGTCCCAACCTTCATCGTTAAATGGTCTTATTTCTCATATTAAACGTGGCTCCTATATTTTCACTCGCCTATTCCAAGCAGCAAAACATAAAATATTGTAGTTTCTCTGATACCAATTGTTAGAAAATTATATATTACGGAGCAATGGAACACATAAAATATTGTAGCAATATAAACACAGAAAACGCATAAAACAAGAGAGACACAGATATACGTGGTTCACCCAGTTTGGGCTGCGTCCACCCTGAACAGCCAGTCCTTCCTTTCTTTTATCCAGCAAAATAAAGAGACACAACCTACAACAAATCTGCTGTAATATCCTCTGTTTTCTCTCACAGTCTCACCTCTTTGTTTCTCGCTCACACATAGAATACACATCTATTACACATCCTCAAATACAATGCCCTCATACAAAGAGAGGGGTTTCCTTTTAGGGAAAAAAACCCTAACCTAAACATAAGTTCTACCGTCAGATCATCCGCCTAATGAACGGCCCAGATTGACTAGAAATTACTATACTTTTACAAGGCAAATTTACATCTGTTTTTAGCTTCGGGGGCGCTGCCCCCGAGCCCCCGCGGGGGGAACAAGTCCCCCCGGCGTGGACAGGTGTACAAACTTCTTGGGGTATACATCCGGAATCAGTCAACAATAAATAATATAATGAAGGAGAGTATCGTTTAGGGGGTCTACTTATCTTGGTAGATCTTCTAACACCGCTTTCAGGTGTTTGGGGTGCCTGTTGCTGTTGTGGTGGTTGCCGTTGTTGTGGTTGTTGATTATTATTATTTTCAGGCACCTTTACTTTTTCAGTGATTTTATCAAGAACTGTGTATTCCTTGTTTTCTTCTTCTCGTTTCTTTTCCTGCAACTGATTCTTATACAAGACCTTTTCATTGAATATTACATCTCTGCTCCTAATGATTTTGTGATTTTCATAATCATATAAGCGATAACAAAATCATTAACACCATATCCAATAAAGGTACATTTCTTTGACTTTGCCTCAAGCTTTGTTCTATTTTCTTTATCAATATGTACAAAGGCTTCACAACCAAAAGGCTTTAGAATAGAGTAGTTTACCTTTTTACCTGTCCATGCTTCCTCTGGAACACCACCATCCAAGGAACTTGCAGGCCCTCTGTTTATTAGATAAACAGCAGTATCTACAGCATCTGCCCAAAACTGTAAAGGCAAACCTGCATGCAATCTCATGCACCTTGCACGCTCCATGATTGTCCTATTCATCCTTTCTGACACACCACTTGTGGTGTTCTTGGAACTGTCTTCTCTCGTGAATTCCATGCTCTGAACAGTACCTATCAAACTCTCTGCTGCAATATTCACCTCCATTGTCTGATCTAAGATACTTCAATTTCTTTCCTGTCTCAATCTCAACCAAAGCTTTCCATTTCTTAAAAGTATCAAATACATCAGATTTATTGTTAATACAATAAATCCAAGTTTTTCTAGTTGCATCATCAATAAAAGTAACATAATAATGAGACCCACCGAGAGATGATACCTGAGCAGGTCCCCATACATCTGTATGCACAAGCTCCAATTTTTCATTCTTCTTTT
>APFE030498077.1:0-15953 GCA_000404065.3 Pinus taeda | reverse complement strand
GTGATGACACTGCTCAATACATCCACTCCAATTTAACAGTAAGGACTGATGTTTGCACTCTTTTCAAATGCCCTTATACAGGATTGCTGTGAATCATATTTTGGGCCAGCAAATTTTTTCCAGGGGTTAAATAACTACCTATGACTGATGAATTGTTACATTTTTTTACAGCCAAGATGGACTGATTTGGATGTAAACAGGCATGTGAACAACGTCAAGTACATTGGTTGGATTCTGGAGGTAGTTAGATCTATATAGATTAATTTGGTGCAGTGGATATATTTTTTTAGCATATGAAATAATCTTGTTACCATAATGAGCACAATCATAATCCTGCACAGATTAAAGCAGATGTATCACTATCTTCAAACTATATATATATAAATTAATTAGACAGAAATAAAATAAAACCCTGTAAAAGCATTCTTTTGGAAAACTTGCAAAAGTCTGCAACTGGTTAGTTGATGAGTGCGGGTACTCATACCAGTTCCAACTTCCGCATATAATAATATATGGCACTCGGCTAGAAAATGATAGTCATCCCATTAGTCTTCATTCTGCTTTTGGGTCACCAATCTTGGAATAATTTCCAGAATTCACTATTATATTTAAATTCAACATTAAACACATTTACCCAAACAGAGCTGCATCTTTACCCCTGCAACATTTTACAAATCTTTTTAGGAAAAACCCAAACGAAACATTAATCTCTACCGCCTGAAACATTTAACAAATATTCTTATGGTAATTTCCACCGCAAATGGTTAAAAATTAAACAGTCACCCACTTCTACTTCTTCTCGGCACACAAACAGCTGCAATAGAAAATGAAAATAAGGATGATGAAGAAGAAGGCCATCCAATTATTTTTGTGTGGTCAGGAGTTGGGAAGTGCAGAGGAATTGCAACATCCTTCACTTCAAATCCAAAGGCAATACAAACATGGCCAGCATTGTCATCAAATTTCTTCATAAATTACAAGAGAAACAGCAGCACTTTCGCAACCAATAAACGAGCAGAAGCAGGGGACCAATTTCTGCTTCAAGTGTTGCAATCCGAGATCGCTTACGAGGCATCCCGTCAGATTGGATGGGTAAGTGTAGTTTACATACCCCAACATAGAGAGAAAACCCCCTGAATATCTATTATAGATTGATTTGTGAGCAGGCTTTGGTGGATGAATGAACACAGGAAGAGGCGGCCGATAGGAGGTTATTAGGGCCCTTTGTTTTGGATTGGGACGCGCCCAACTCGCAGGACGTGGTTTTGCGGAGATTGTATGAGCAGGAGGAAATCGCCATAACTGCATTGCTTGATTCCAATTCTTCTGAGGAGAACGACGCAGGTGAAATTCTTTCCAGGGCCGTGTTGATGAAAGCCTGCATTACAAAGCCTGGGACCACTTCACTTCTCCACTTCGATTGCCGGTTGCAAGGTTACGGGAATGACGCTGTAATCAATCTCTTCTCCTACCATCCGTCGACCCAGTCTCTGCATCCTTCAAAATACCGGGGTCCGGCATTCTGGTACGCCTTGCTCCGCCCGTGTCTCTTCCCCTGACCATTGATCTGACGGTTGACATTGGTTTAATCGTCTAACATTTAATCCTGTGGTGCACAAAATGACAGGTAAGCAATGAGGAAAGTTGGTTTCAGAGGGAAACCCCTTAGAGCGTAAAAATGTTATTTAAATTTTTAAAAATGTAATATAAATTTAAATATTTAATTTTTTAATTATTTGGAGAGGTGTTCGCAATTTATTAGAAGTGATGTTGTAAAAATTTATGTAATATTATGTAATACATTATGTATAAACCAGTGTAGATCCTTCTTAACTTGGATCTATCAAGTGCCTAGAGGGTTCTGATCTCTCAAGTGCAAACTTCTTTTTTGAGTGTAAAATTTGAGGAAAAGTTTGCACTTCGAGAGATTTGAGGGATCTAATCTCTCAAGGTGCAAACTTCTTTTTTGAGTGTAAAATTTGGGGTAAGGTTTGCACTTTGAGAGATTTGATTCCTCTCTGCTTTTAATAGATTTGGGTTAAGATGGATCTAGGTTGGTTATATAATACTATATAATATATATATTTGCATTTAAGTGTCTTTTTCTTATTCTATTTCCTTATCTCAACCCCAAAACATATACCCTCTCTCTCCATATCTATTTCTCTATCTCAAATTAAAATGAATCTAAGTTAATTATATAACTTTTCATGAAAAACTCATTGCGGGTGGCAGCACTGTTTGACAATGTAATCTCCTTTGACATTTGTTTCCACACATTTGCTTTTTCTTTCCATGACACGCTTGGTAGACTTGTGGGGTAAATAAACTTAAATTGCGTAGTGGGAATAAATTTTGACCAAAATCATTGAAAGAACCGCACGTATCTAACATTTTCTTGAGAAATTCTCCACCATTTGAGCGTGCTGCTTTGCATGTGTGCACGTAGTGGGACCCCGCATCCGATAATTCCAAGTCAATTAAGGACTTCAAATGGGGTGTGGCTTGCTGGTAGCTTTTGACTAAATGAATTTCTAGAGGCTATGGTGGGTTCCGGAGATTTTGACCAAAGAAACTAATAGATGCTCGCATGGGTTCGGGAGAAACGGGGTTTTTTAATTTTATTTTGTTTTTAAATATTATGTATAAATTAAAAATGTAGTTTTTAGATTTTTTGGTAGATTTTTGTTAAGAATTTCAGGAAAAATTTTGTGACGAAATTTTGATTTGTGTTATTTAAACTGGTTTTTTAATCACATATATGAATTCAATACAAGAAAATTTTAAAAAGATCACACTTAAACATTACTCATTTAAAAAAATTTCATTAATAGATTATTTTTCTTTAAAATTCTACACAATATAAACAATTTAAAATTATAATTGCTCAAGACTTCTTATTTCAACTTAAAGTGGATGAAAATTTGTTGACTTTTTTATTTATTTTTTAATTAAAGGTCTAGATTGATTATGAAGGGAATATGTTCATAATATTCTTAATCTTAATGCTTATCCACTGGTGTAGTGTATTAAAGAGTTTGTTAAGTTGCATTAACTTAATAAATTTCCTAGGGATTTGAAATTATTCCAATTCTAATAAGTTCCTCCATGATAAGTTCCTCATTATTATTTATAACATTCATTTATATATAAGCAAATTTTATTTAGCAAAATGGTGCGTTACTTTTAATTAATTTAAAAAATTAATTCGTGCCATTTGGCTCCCGGCCCACCAATTTCCTAAGGATTTGAAATTATTCCAATTTTAATAAGTTCCTCCATGATATGTTCCTCATTATTATTTATAACATTCATTTATAATTCTTTTTTTTCAAATTAAAGTTAATCCATAACTTTTTTATATATAGTTAATCAGATAAATATGTACATTAATAAGGCATTTTTTGTGTTGCAATAATTTTTTAGTTATCTTTATCAATTTTTTGGTTATATCAACTATAATTAAAAATATTAATGTGATTATTCTAATTAATAATGTTTAAATACATTTAAATTGTAATAAAAAAATATATTATAATTCTAATATAAATAATTAAAATTATTAAATTATAAAAATTATATTTTAAAAATAAATAATTATTCTAGGTTAACTAGATGATTGGTTGTTTGCATTAAAATTAAAAAAACACACATTTATAGTTGGAAGTACTTGCATGATTTATGTTCATGCTACTAAAGATAATGTGATTATTTTTTAATTAACAAACAAATTATGTGTGGAAAAATATTGTTATGAGGTGTTGAAGATTTGTACTTAATACGAAAGTGGTAAAAAAGGGTTTAGAAGAAGGCTTAACTGGAATAATAAAATTTAATGATGAGTATTTTTATTTAAATAATGATTTTTTTTTAGAGAATTAAGAAGTGTGTCATAATTTTAAAAATATATATATTTTCTTTTATAAAATTAAAGGTAAAATAAAAAAGAATTTTAGTGTACATATTTTTTTAAGATGGAAAAAGATTTGTTCATTTTGATTGGAAAAATCATTTTTTAATAATTATTAAAATTCCACATATAGCACTAGAATGCTACAATTTTAAAGTCCCCCTGATTTTTTTTACTTCAAATATAAAAATTCCAACCTTTTACCATCTCCATTCAATCTCAAAAGCCTTCCCCTTACCTCGTATTCACCTTAGATCGGTCCCCTCTTTTGTCTCATAGTTTTGTGAAATTAAACTCTTATGGAGCCTCTAAAGGAAACCTATGGCCAAACAAGATATGGAGGATCCTTTCACAATTTGAAAGATTTTTTCTTCAAATGTGTTTTTAGAAATTTGAGTATTTCTTCAAAATACGAGGAAGAATATTGGGCTTTAATCCAAGGTCTTCAAATTAAAATGGACTGAATACATACACACATGTATGTCTATAATTTCCATCCCAATGCTTTCAGAGTGAAAAAATTGAAGGAATAAGCTTGCAGGGGTAGTTTTATCGACCTAACCTACTACAACCACATTAAAAATATTAATGTGGTTGATATAGTCAAAGGCTTCATAAATATAACAAAAAATAACTGAAATGTCTTACTAATTCACACATTGTAACACCCAATGTTGCACCAACATTTACTTATTACCAATTTTTATTCTGTTTAACCTACATTGTTAAAGAATTAAGGTGGAGAAGCCAAAACATATCTTGTTAATTATTAATTAAAATAATTTAATCAGTTTGTCAAATAACTGAAAGAATCAGTTAAATAACTCAAACAGTTACAAGCAGTTTCCCATCTCTTCCCTCAAAAAGGGAAGTGGCAAAGCCATGGGGGGGTTGGGAAAAAGGAAACAAAGGAATGGGAGCAAGACTATGTTGTTGATAGTTTCCTTGAGCTAGACAAATTAGCTAGTGGGAAAAGATTGTGAATAACAGTTGAATGGTATGAGACTTAACATTGGACCGTGGTCTTGATGCCCAAGGTACCAGATTGTCACCATTTTATTCACTATCAGGAGTTGGAAGAGCTTAGAGGGGGATTCTGGACGTAATTGCCAAATCCGTGGCTGGGTGGTGAGACCTTCCAGATAGACGAAATATGTGCACGTTTATAATCAGAGTAGGAAAACAGATAAGTAGTGTTTCTGTGCTTGGTAATGATTAGTAGGATAGAATATTATTTTTTTTATTACGTAAAGAACAGTTAACATTCTGATGAAGTGCTAGAAGAATCTGTCATTTGATATTGTTAAGCATATTCTGTTTTTCTTTACATTTCTAGCACATTCGGACATTGCAGACATCGATTGATCAACGAAGTAATGATAATAGTTAACATTCACCACTTCAGCATAAAAATGCATTAGCTATTTAGAGCAATTAATGAAAGAACAGTTTACTGTTGAAACAAAAAATACCCCTTTAACCTTTCTAAACACAGATTACATTGCCAAAGTTTAAAATCATACATTATAATTAGAACCCGTAACACACATTCTAGAATTATGGTCATTCTATAGAAATAAACAAGCATTATTCTGATTAACTTCCATCAATAAACATAAAAATGCCAGAGACAATGAAATCTCACTAAAAAAGATGCTATCCTAGCATTATCTTTTATAAGTTCAATGGAGCTCTAACCAAAATTGCACAATAAATAATCTGCAAGAGTTCATATGGCTCTCGGTTGAGTTATGAAGGAACGACCGTGAGCCAACCACCCAAGCGATACTCTATACACCCTACCTGGTGGGGATTAGTTTTAGTGGTGAAAGATTCCACTCTAGCTAGTCAAGAGGAAGAGCCACTTTAGTTTTTTAGCAATGTTAGGAGGAGGTCATAGCACATCACTAGAGGAGCCAAGGATTTCTAACTAATTGAATTATGAGGCTTTCTACAATTTATTAATGTAATCTCTTTTTTTAATTAAATAAATAAAATCGCCTGGGATTTTTTTTTTGGGAAAATTTGATCAATTAAATAATTAGGGTTGTTACAGTAGCACCAAAGTTGGTTTTCCTCCCAACTTGAAGGGTTTATGAGAAAATGTTTCTAAACCAACATGAGGAATTTCTCATAGAAGAAATTCAAAAAATTCAAGATTACACCATAAAATTTGAAGATAATAACAAAAAATTAATTAAATATTTTAACAAAAAAATTAAAGAATCTAATAGGAATTATGCAAGAATGGTGGAGCCGATTGAAGCATAAGCATCATATATGGCAGCAATGGAAAAAGGAAGTTGCATATCAAGATGAAAAATAGCTAAAGGCTAAGAAGCAAAGATTGAAGTGAGTCCAAATGAAAATAACGATTCAGATAAAACTATGGAAGAAGAATATACCAATACTGATATGCATCACGAAAGATTGGAGGTTTATGTCTACATTGGACAACATAGTACTAATGGGAACATTGTTTCAGAATTTTTAGTTGCAATTTTTGAAGAGGAGTACGGGGAAGATAACTGTAATGGTAACCCAACATTCCATCCATAAATGTTGCAAAATTGTTGTTAGCTGATGATGGAAATCAAAATCACTCCACTACATTACTTAATAGCACAACTATGGTTTTTGATTGAGGCAATGAAAATACAAAAAATTCTTATGAGAAGGAAGTATTGGCCAACCTGCCGTTTTCAGATTCATACAAATCATCTACTTTTTTAACATTGAAATGGAGGTTTTCTTTTTGGGAGGTTATTGATCTTTATCCTCCTAGAAGGTGAATCATTATCCCCTTTTCACTTTCAATCTGTTCAATTCAAACAAAAACTTCCCTTCCGTTGCCAATATCTTTCCCCTCCCCTTTGTTAGTGTGACAGGGGGGTTAAGGACCCTCGTGCCGCGCTGTTTGTTTGTTGCGGTACCTTCCTTATTCCTTCCCGCGGTACCTTATAGGTGTGTCTGTGATTTTGGTTACAGAGGAGTATTTAGGGCTTCTATAGAAAATCTCAAAAAACTATTATACACATTGTTATCTCCTTCCTTTGGTTTCAAATATTCCATTAAATGTTGATGCAATGATTATAAACATTGTTCTGTCCTTATTTTGGTTTCAAATAATCCATTAAATGCTGATGCATATGAAACTAAAGATGTAGAGGAAGAATCTTTAGGCAGTTGTTTTAAAGAAGTGTTGTCAAAGGTTGAAAATTTTGTTTTAATGGAAAGTGATCAACTCACATTAATTATATATTATGGTTCTCAAAGTTTTATGAATATAGAGCCTTTCCTTTCTATGTCATATGGGGCATATATAGAGCCATAAATGCTTATATTTTTGAACAAGTTGAGCCAGTTGTGAAGGATAATTGCATAAAGGTTTTGGATTACTTTTTGGAGACAAGTCATATAAAGGAGAAGTTGTTTTATTGAGGATATTTAGGCTAAATATCATGTAGGATTTTTGACAGGACCTCATCTTTCAATGTATGTGGTAGCAAAGCATTTATTATATTGAAGGAGATTTCTTTCACTTTAAATGGTATAGTGGTGTTGGTTCAAATAATAGAGTGGAGCTAGTAGCTCCATGGTGTTGAGAAATGGAAACAAGAGAGTCTAGTTTAATTTGTCCTTGAATTAAACTAGAAATTAAATTTGAATTCTATTCTAATAGCAACTTAAAATAGTTAAATTAAGCTTATTAAACTTACTTAACTTAGGAAATTCAAGTTGGAAGTGTTTTTGTCACTGTGTATGTTCTCCCTACTTTGTAGGAGTCCAATATGAGTTAATTGTGACTTGTAAAATAGAAGGCTCAGTTTCATTAGTCAGTTCAGTTAAAATTATTTCTCAAACTGATTGAGAGAACTAATAGTGAGTTAACAGTTAGTGGTAACACTAATGAACTCCACCAGTGCTACTCTAGTTAACTGAATATTTACTCATCAGAAACTCATGCATGTCGATTATGAGAAAGATCCAGTTGAGACTAGAGTGAAGGGACATTGTGCTATTTGTTTTACATTTTTCTGAGTTGCACTTATAGTGCATGCAATCAGGAACTGATCCTTGAGGGATTGCATAGTTTTTAGAGGCTTTATTTCCCTTTAAATACAAGCTACCTCCCTAGGAATTACACATTGGAATAGAGACTTGGAGAGCTTGTGAAGAGGCTAAGATTTGGCTTTGAGCTTGCTTATGGGTTGGAGATTGAATTTGTTGAGTACTGGGATTGTTTTAGAGAGAACAAGCATTGTAATTTCATCTTGATTTTATGGATTAATACAAAATAGATAGTGGGGTTTTGAGTTGTGGCTTTCCCTGGATATTTATTGTGTTATGTGCCTTTGATTCTCTTCCTCTATTAATTATTGTTTTCTCGATGTTTATGGGCTTCCGTTGTAAAGAGTAGAAGTAGATTCTTGTCTCTTGCTTTAACAAATTGCATTAGCTTGTGAATCTATAGGATTTTCTACATGGTATTAGAACAAGATTGTTTTTTGGGTTGAGAGTTTGCAGATCAGATATGGAACGTTTTGTGAAATAATTTCAAAAACAAATTACAGATATGGATTTCTTGGGAAAATATACTCAAATTCAAAAAAAATTTAGCCAAATCGAAGTTCGGATGAGTGAGATATCGCTGAATTAAAATAATATCTCTAGAGGAGATTTCGAAGTTTTGAGTTTCTGGGTTATAGGTGAAAGTCGAATTTGCAATACATACTTTAGGATCGATAGATGATGTTCCATGGGTTTAGGCTTAAGTATGCCTTGGAAGGCAGCGCAAATTTCATAGCTTGGAGGGATAGGATGGAGGCTGTGCTAGAGACAATGGCTTTAAGGAATTTTTTGAACAAACAATTCCTAAGCCAACAACTACTGATGCACAGAACTTGGATGATTGGAAGAAGTGTGTGGCAAAGGAAACGTGAATAATCCTTGAGGGCATTCGAGATCATATTGGCTCGAGGCTCCATGGAAAGGAAACCCCACATGCTATGTGGAACACATTGAAGAACTTGTATCAGAATAACAATGATCAAATGAAGTTGCAATTGAAGGATAAACCTCATAAAATCAAGATGGAGAAAGGTGAGATGATTCCAAAGTACTTGACCAAGTTCACTCAATATCAATATGAACTTGGAAGTGTTGGAATCACAATTTCCGAGGAGGATATCGTGAGCCTTGCTCTTCTTAGACTCTTTCAATGGTCGGGAGAAGCTGCCAGATTGGGAACGACTATGGTCATATTTGATCCAGGATGAGATCAGGAGGAACACCAGGGATGGATCTTCATAAAAGATTGATGATGAAGAGAACTATGCCTTAGTGATTAAGGTGAGGAAGGGGAAAGGTAAAATTTTCCATTCCAAATCATATTCTTATCATGGAGGTAAGAAGGAGGACATGACGAAAGTTAAATTCTTTCATGGTGACAATATGGGACACTTTGCTACAAATTATCCATTGAAGAAGTCCAAGGAGAAGTCCTTAGGAGGAGCGGTGGGTGAGGCTTTGGCCTCCCAATTCGAATTGAAATTTTCCCTCATTGCATGCATGGTGCCTTCAATGATGGTAACTGTCTGGTACTTAGACAGTGGAGCTTATTTCCACATGACTAGCGACAAAGAGTTATTCAGTGAAATGGAGGAGAAAGTTCTCAAGATGCATATCTAGATGGGTGATGACAATAAGTATAGTGTTACTGGTGTGGGAACTATTACTTTCCAAAGGGAGAATGTGACTCCACTCACCTTGAAGAATGTTATGCATGTACATGGACTAACGAAGAACTTGGTATCTATTGCCATACTTGAGGATAGAGGCTATGATGTGATCTTTTCGAAAGGAAAGGCGTTCCTTCGACACATAGCCATGGGTCAAGTAAAGAAGATAGGGATTCGAGTTCAGAATCTTTATAAGATAGAGGTAGAGGATTGTGCTTCTTTGAGTTCAAAAGCGGAAATATGTTGAGCTGAGACATCGATGAGTTGTGGCACGGGTGATTGGGCCACTTGCATCATGGGGATTTGAATATATTGCAACAAATCTCTGCCAATCTTCCCAAAGGTACACTTGAGCAAGTTGATACATGCAAGGGTTGTACTTTGGGAAAATTTACCAAGTCTTCCTTTGGAGACAGAGACAACCGAGCAGAGTCTATTCTGGAGAGAGTCCATTTATATGTGTGTCAACCATTCCTGATAGCATCCATGACAAAACACAGGTATTATGTTATATTTGTTGATGACTATTCTCGTAAATGATGGGTATTTTTTATGCAAAAAAAGGATCAAATTTTTACAAACTTTTGTGAGTTCAAAGAATTGGTAGAGAAAGACCTTCACAAGAAGGTTAAAGCTCTATGGAGTGATAATAGTGGTGAGTATGTCTTCAATGAGTTTAAGAACTTTTGTACAACAAAAGGGATTAAACGAGAGTTGACAACACCCCATAAGCCTCAATAGAATGGGGTTGTCAATAGGAAGAACATGAGCATAGTAGGGGAAGAAAGGGCGATGTTGCATGATCAAGGCCTATCACTACACTTGTGGGTTAAGGCATGCAACACAACAGTATATGTTCAGAACCGTAGCCCACATCAGATACTTGAGATAAAGACACCAGAGGAGGTTTATTCCGGTAAGAGGCTAGATGTTAGTCACTTCAGGATTGGGTCATCGATTTATTACCATGTGACCAAAGATGCACGAAAGAAGCTTGAGCCAACATCAGAGTTGGGGATATTTCTTGGGTACACTATGTTGTAGCGGCTAAAACCACCCTCCAAAATTTTGCCTTAGCTTTGGTTTGGAGGCTCCCTACCAACTTTTCACAACAACTTGCCTTGCTTCGTTAAGTTCACAAGCTTCAGTTGTTTTCTTGCACAAACTTAAGCTATCGATCACAGCTCAATGCATTCCCCTCATAGGTTGATCACACGAACTTAGTCTAGCTGCAGGCTAAGTAGCTCCCCCACGAAATTGAGAAATTTTGGAGGGCAACTAGCCTTCTCTCTAGGAATTGCACAATCCTGACTGGCAGCCTGCTGAGCTCTAGAATTACACAATTCTGGCAGTCAACAATCACAGTGAAAATTGTGCAATTTCCCCCAGCAGGGTTGATTAGCCTAGAATTTGCGCAAATCTGTGCAGCAGTCAACTACTCTACCCAGAAATTCCGTAAATCTCCTGGGTAGCCAACCCAACTCCGAGCCAAAAATACACAATTTCTCCCAACAGTTGAGCAGTTTCTTGCATGTACAGATGAGTTGACCGGTTACCGCCGGGACTGAGAAAAACTAACTTGCATGCATGGGCTGCTTCTCCCAAGGCAACATGCAAAGGCATCCCTTGTTTCATGGATCTATGTGTAGTAGCTAGAGGTTACATGCAAGGATCAACAACTAGACTAGACTATGCATTGTGTAGTTCCAATAGTCAATTAATCTTTTAGTAGCCCAAACTGTGCCTTACGCAGTCTTGGCAGTTAGTGTCTCGACCTCCCGACTGAAATTGTGCTACCTTCATGCTTAGTCACACAGGTATGTTGCAAGTGATTTCTCAAGTTCATTTTGGTTTTCGACTGACATATTGCTTGCCATGAGTGTTGCCATGTCTCCAGGTATTGCAGGTGTTCATATTCCTCTCAGCAGTGAAGGTACAATGATTTCCAAGAGGGCAGAGTTGAAGACATTTTTCATAGCACACCTGGAGATGCATTCGATCAAATGTCTATGAGCTTTCCTACAAACGAAGACATCAAGTTGTTCGTAGATAAGAACATCAAGATATCACAGCGAGCAACATCATGAACAATAGTTGAAGGTAGCATACCAAATGCAATGAACATAATGAATGCAGGAACACAACGAACGTAGCGAATGCAGTGAACACAGCGAATGCAACGAACACAACGGACACAACGAATGTAGCGAACACAACAAATGCTTCGAACAAAAAAAATGTAGCGAATGCAATGAATGCAAGAGGAAGGTTGTTGATAACACAAAGGCGAAACAAAGTTGCAAGATCAAGCAAATCCACTGATGATGAAAGCAACTTTGGAGACTCTGGCTATGAGGTGACGATGCAACATGAAGATCACATAAAGACAGAGAATGGAACAAAGAATGAGTTGCATGTGATGAAGCAGCAACTCAAGGGAGAACATGAAGCTGCACATACAGATGAATGCGTTACAGTAGGAACAGGAACATCAGTGGGCGCAACATGCACTCACGGATGAAACTACTCTTGTAGAAGTTAAAGATCCATCCCAGTAGCTGGCATGGAGCAGACATGGTGAGAAGTGTTGTTGATCGCATGCAAGGGATTCAACATCATGAATGTCATTGTGTGCATGCATGCAATCCAACCAATTCAGCACACTCACCAAGGCGAAGACAAGAAGCAAGTCCAATTGGAGTTGAACATGTACTTCGGCAAGTTGATGTGCATGACCACGAGCACACACTTGAAGATCAGCACCAACATTATGCATCAGTGTGTGCCAATTCAGCTGCACCTAATAAGACCATGTGCATGTTAGCAAACAAGTTGGATGAAGTTGCCAAACCAATGCACTGGATGCAACAGAGGCAAGAGTTCACTTCAACAAGATGTCACCATGGGGTGCGTGCACACCATCACAGACGTCCAAGCTTGGCAAAAACTCACCACCTTCACCATCACAAGCATGTCAAACAGTTGGTCTCATCACAATAGATTGAGTGTCACTAATGTCTTGCATGGCTTGCTCAAGCCATTTTGTCTCACATGAGTACATGTGCATTATAATGTTGAGTCATGTCAAGTGTAAGTCAAGTATCAATAGTTGGATTTAACAATCATAGAGTAGGTGAAGAGTCATGAGGGTAGTTGAACTGTCACAAAGGGGAATGTCAAGGGTCACCCCACCCTTTGCTATAAATAGTCCCTCATAACTCATTTGAAGGGAATTTTGGTCAACCAAGCTTCTGATAAGACTATTTTGGAGAGAGCTTAGAAAATATTGTAATGCGCCTTGGCTTCTCCACTGCATGGAGCTAGTACATCGCTTTGGAGGAGTAGGCGGATGTGGCTATAACATTCCACTGTTGGGGATAGTGGGTTTAGATGGATGTATTATATGATTGGAACTTATACTTCTTTATATAACACGAGTCAACATGTTTTCACGCATATGTTGTTATTGTGGTTGGACTGTTCTGGTTGTTGTAGCAATGTATGATGTTTAACTTATGTAGTTGTGTATGAACTGTTTTGTACGCAATTACATGAATCTTGTTGTAGATGTGCTATTGGTTTAACCATCACTTTGGATTGCCAGATGACCTGATTTCCAGCTTGTGATGCATCTTCACTCCTGTGTTCCCTTCCCATCTGAGTACTGTTACAGGTTTCCAAGGGGTGCACTCATCTCAACCCCCATGTGTTAGAACCTTTTATACACCTTCCTTGACTCACTGCAGCAGTCACACCCTTGCTACTGATAGAGTTATCTTACTTGCCTCTGTGCGACATTGCGGTCAAGGAATTTCTTTACGACCCACTGTTGGGACTCCTACACCAAATGGTCTGAGGTCTAATTGGGACTTCTTATTGGGGAGATCCCCTTACATGTTGGTGGTTCTAGTACCATCAACATTCTGGCGCTAGAAGGAGGGCCAGATGACAATCTGAGCCCTCATACCTATTTTGAATCTCTACACATCTATCATGACTTACTACCGAGCTGCTCTTCCAGAATGTATGTCTTATGGAAACAATTTCATCATTCCGAAAAAGCTCTCGGATAACTTGTCTCATAAAACATTTGATGGTGGAGGCTACATAGCCTTGGTTAGGAACGCAATTAGCATTGTAGGCTCATGTGAAAGACATGGATTCTTTGAAGAATACATGAGCTACACACTATTCATCTACATGCTTTGAGGGCACCCAATGCACTGGTGTGCCACGTTGCCCAAAAAATCTATTAATTTTCTTGCTCATCCGGTCACAGAGATAGATTGTGCTTTCGATCACTTTAACTTAAAAGCACTCAACAAAGAAAGTCTGGCATTACGAAAAGCACCTGATGAATCCGTTGAGCAGTTTCACACATGATTTTGTAATCTTGCATACCGATTCCCGGAAGATGATATTGATTGGGAATTTCTTGATGGAAGATTTGAGCATATACTTCACATATCTGAACCCCAATCAGCACACTTGGTGATGGAGTTTCGTAATCATAGGCAAGCACAATCACTGTCACAAGCGACTATCCCCCTTCACCTCATCAAATAGCTCCACCACCATGAAGTGATGTGGGATATCATGAACACATCTTTGTTGAACTGTGACATCCTCCCACCCCACCTGCTCTTCAGAGTTGCGTTGATTTGGCTTATGTTAGATTCAGTATTTGCATACTTCCATTAGTGATCAATGTCAGGGCAGGCAGTAACTCCATTAAGCAAAAATGATTCGACTATTTTATTCCTTCAGGTAGGTCTTCATTATATACATGAGGGAGAGAGTGTTTAGTTCGTCTCCCAATGACTGTTCATATTTCCTATTTATCTATTTACATTAATTCACCCGATCACAAGGATTAGGTGTCAACATTCCCCTCCTTAATCTGAAGGGATGTTGGTGAGTCCAAGCATCATTCTGAATCGTTCAAGCTTTTCCCTTCCAAGCGCTTTGGTGAAGATGTATGCAATTTGCTCATTTGTGGAACAATGACGGAGATGGATTGTTTTGGCCTCAACATGATGTCAAATCAGATGATATTTAGTATTGATGTGCTTTGTTCGATCATGGAACTTTGGGTTCTTGGCGAACTTTATTGCAGAGGTATTGTCAATCATGAGTGGAGTTGATTGTAGTTGTTTTACCTGCAAATTTTCAAGAATTTTCCTGAGCCACACAATTTCTTTTGTTGCTTCAGCTGCTGCCACGTATTCTGCTTCTGTTGTGGAATCTACTGGAACTGATTGTTTGCATGATCTCCAGGAGACAGCTCGTGATCCAAGACTCATAGCATATCCTGAAGTTGATACCTCGGTTTCTTTGTCTCCATCAAAGTCTGAATCAGAGTATCCAATCAAGTTGAAGTCGTCCACTTGTGTATACTTGATTTCAAAGTCTTAAGTTCCCTTCAAGTACCTTAGAACTCTTTTTGCAGCAGACCAATGTCCCTCACAAGGCTTTTACATAAACCTGGAGAGGATTCCAACAACAAACGAAATCTAGTCTGGTGGTAGTTAGGTAGTTGAGACTTCCTACAAGCTGTCTATACTTTGTTGCATCCTCAAATTCTTTTCCTTCAATAGATGTGAACTTTGAGTTTTGTTCCATTGGAGTAGTAAGAGGATTGCACTCTGTCATGCCAAACCTGTTCAACAGATCTCCAATGTATTTCTTTTGAGAAAGAAATATGGACTTTGGATGTTGGGTTACTTCAATGCAAAGATAGTAATGAACATAGCCCAAATCAGTCATTTCAAAACTTTTCCCCAATTCCTTCTTTATGGATGCAATGTAGCTTTCATTGTTCCATGTCATCAAAAGATCATCTACATATACCACAAGATATACAAGTGTTTTGCCAACTTTCTTGACAAATAAAGTTGCATCATCAATATCAAAATGTTTGAAATTGAGTTTCAGAAGATGCTCAGTTAGTTTTTCATACCAGGCTCGCGGTGCTTGTTTGAGGCCATACAAGGACTTCACAAGTTTGCATACTTTATGTTCATGTCCTTTCACAGCAAATCCTTCAGGCTGGGACATAAAAACATTCTCTTTTTGATCTCCATTCAAGAAGGCAGTTTTTACATCCATTTGATGGACTTTCCAACCGTTCTGAGCTGCTAGTGCAAAGAGTGTCCAAATGGTGGCCCATTTTGTTGTGGGGGAAAAATTTCCTCATAATCGACCCCTTCCTTCTGTGCAAAACCTTTTGCCACAAGCCTATATTTGTGCTTGTCAAGTGAGCCATCAACTTTGTACTTGTTCTTGTACACCCACTTGCAGCC
>APFE030498070.1:8509-36651 GCA_000404065.3 Pinus taeda | reverse complement strand
TGGTGGGAAGATGTGAAGCAGGTTAGAGATATTAGGACATATGTCTTGAGTTGGTAGGAGTTCACGATTTTAGGAATAAATACTTGTTAGAGAGGTACTATGATAGTAAGGCAAGAGAATTCTATGATCTAAAGATGGGATCAATGACATACAAAGAATACATGACCAAGTTTTTGGAGCAATTGAGGTATGTACCATATCTTACTAATGAGAAGGCTAAAGTTTAGTGATTTGTCAGTGGTTTTCCATTAGAATTTAGAGATCGAATTGAGTATGATGAGCTTCGGTCACTTAAGAAAGTTATTAGGAAACTGAAGCATTGCTATGAAAAATCAAAGTGTAAAAATGAATCTCAACATGGATGGAAAGAAAAGGACAAAGGTAAAGGTAAATGGTAGCCTAAGAGGACAAGGCCTTCACATGCATATGATAAAGAAAATTTGGCACCGCAAAAGAGATTTAATGTAGCTAGACAGGGACATGGGTCACAACAGCAACAACAACATAGAGGTGAGGGCACTAGTTGGTTGGAGTGTTGGACATGCGGTAAGGAGCACCTTAGGAGAGATTGTCCACATAATCAAGGTGGTAGGCCTCAGATATACATTGCACATGAGGCGTGGACCGTTTGGGATGTTGGTTAGAGTATTCCACATATCTATGCGGTAGTGGAAAATGGACATGCAGAACACCGGGTATCTATCATTGAGATGGATGGTAAGATTTGTGATCAAGCTATTTCTATTATCACTATGTTAGTCCTGACTTAGTGGATAAGTGTGGTTTGAATAAGGAATTGCATGCAGAGTCTTGGTAAGTGTAGTTGGCTACAGGTACCAAGAAGCGAGTTCATCATTGGGTAAGAGATTGATTATTTTATTTGAATGGTATGCCTACCGCAACACATTTAAATGTATTACTATTTGGATCATACATTATGTTGTTGGGCATCGATTGGTTGTATCTTCATAGAACCAAGGTAGACTGTTATGACAAAGCTATAGAGTGTGTTGATGAAAATGGAGAACTAAGAGTCTTACAAGGTAAGAATAAAGCCACATCAGTTAGGATGATGATAGCTATGCAAGCAAAGTGTAGCCACAGGAAAGGGTGTAAGCTATTTGCAGTACACATTTCTAGTGATAAGGGTAAGGAGGTTGAGGATGAAAATGTGTTGATTAGGTACCTAGTTTTGCAACAGTTTCAGGATGTATTTCTTGAGGACATTACAGAGTTTCCACCTCACAAGGAGGTAGAATTTTCTATTGAGTTAGTGCTAGGGGCATCTCCAACATCGAAAGCACCTTACAGGATGAACACAATGAGTTAGTTGAGTTAAAGCTACAGTTGAAGGAAATGTTGGATAAGGAATACATTAGGCCAAGTTTATCACCTTGGGGCGCACCAATATTGTTTTTAAGGAAGAAAGATGGTACTCTTAGATTATGCATTGACTGCAAGAAGTTGAACAAAGTGACTATCAAGAATAGGCACCTTTTGTCGAGGATTGATGACTTGTTCGATCAACTGAAGGGAGCAACAGTGCTCTTGAAGATTGACTTGAGATCTAGATACCATCAGGTGCACATCAAAGAGGAGGACATTTACAAGACTGCGTTCAGGACCAGGTATGGAAATTATGAGTTTGTGTATTGTTCCATTTGGCTTGACTAATGCTCCAGCTACATTCACGTGCTTGAAGAATAGTGTGTTGCGTCTGTATTTGGATAAGTTTGTTATTGTGTTCATTGATGATATACTGGTATATTCTAAAAATGAGGAAGAACATGTCGAGCATTTAACAATAGTGTTGAGGTTGTTGTAAGAGAATCAGTTGTATGTTAAGCTCAACAAGTGTAGTTTCTTTGAGACAGAGGTACATTACTTGGGACAAGTTTTCTC
This sequence comes from Pinus taeda, assembly GCA_000404065.3. Lineage (NCBI taxonomy): Eukaryota > Viridiplantae > Streptophyta > Pinopsida > Pinales > Pinaceae > Pinus > Pinus taeda. The sequence continues at coordinate 34,749 of APFE030498070.1, read as the reverse complement.
CAAGGAGGGAATTGTAGTAGATTCAGAGAAGATAAGGGCCATCATGGAGTGGGTAGCTCCTAAGATTGTGGATGAGTTGAGATCTTTCATGGGTTTGAAGGATATTATAGGATGTTCATCAAGAACTTCTCATAGGTTTCTTATCCTATCACATCATTATAGTGGAAAGGTAAGAAATTCAAATGGACAGAGGAGTGTGAGTTTAGCTTTGAGTAATAAGTAGTTGTTGACACATGCATCAGTGTTATAGATTGCGGATCTCGACAAGGAATTTGTGGTATGCAAATATGCTTGCAAGAGAGGGCTTGGTGGAGTCCTTATGCAGGATGGACAAGAGGGCTTGGTGGAGTCCTTATGCAGGATGGACAAGAGGTATGCTATGAGTCCTAGAAACTAAACAAGCACGAGCAGAACTACCCAACACATGATCTTGAGTTATCAGTGATCATACATGCATTGAAGATGTGGAGACACTATCTTCTAGGCATGAGGTTTGTACTTATGAGTGATCACATTGGGTTGAGGTATTTGTTTGACCAGCTGAATTTGAATAGTAGGCATGCTAGATGGTTGGCCACAATCAACGAGTTTGATTTTGAGATCAGGTACATCAAAGGTAGAGAGAATAGGGTGGAAGATGCTCTCAGCAGACAGGTATAGGTAAATCACTTGGTAGCTATGATCTCCTATGGGACAAAATTACAGGATATGATCTTGCAGGTAGGTCAGCAAGATGTCAGGTATATGGAGATTGTGCATAGGTTGAAACAAGTGCATGTACATGTACAGGTGGTAGTAAAGGTACATGCAAATATATAGGTATAGGTACAGGTGCAGGTGCACATGGTATGGATTATTGTCTTACAGTAGATGGATCGGTCAGGTTCCGAGACAGGATATATATATTGGATAACGGTGAGCTCAAGAAGGTGATCTTGAGGGAGTTTCATGCGAAACCATATTCAGATCACCTAGGTTATTAGAAGACACTAAAAATAGTGAAGAGATATTATTATTAGTCGAATTTGAAGAGGGATGTAATAGATATTTTGGTGAGGTGTTTCGACTGTCAGTAAGTGAAAGTAGAGTGTACACATCTAGGTGGATTGCTATAGTGAGGTCATTTCCATGGATATCATCACAGGCTTGCCTAAGACAGTGAAGAAACATGATTCCATTATGGTTATTGTGGACAAGTTAACAAAGGTTGCACACTTCATTTTGGTGAAGTCTACGTTCTCATCTAGTGATGTGGCACAAGTATTCATCAGAGATGTGGTCAGGTTACATGGTGTTCCAAAGAAGATTGTGTCAGACAGGGATGTGAAGTTCACTTCCAAGTTTTGGAAGGAGTTATTTGCAGGTTTGGGCACAAAATTGACCTTCATCACGACTTATCATCCACAGACACATGGACATACAAAGAGGGTCAACAGGATATTGGAGGACATGTTGAGGATGTATGTGATGCATCAACAATGAAAGTGGGAAGAGTTTCTCCCTTTGGTAGAGTTCACATACAACAATGATTATCAGGAGTTATTGAGGATGAGTCCTTTTGAGGCATTGTATGGACAAAGTTGTAACACTCCTATCAATTGGAGTGATCTGGTTAGCAGGGTATTGATTAGACCAGATATGTTGGCAGACATGGAACATGAAATGCAAGTGATCAAGAAGAATCTAAAGGCAACACAGGATAGGTAGAAGAGTTATGCAGACAAGAACATATTGTTCAAGGAGTTCCAGGTTGTGGAATAGGTGTACTTGAGCATCAAACCAAAGAAGAGCTCCTTGCGGATTGAATCATGTACCAAGTTGGCACCACGGTTTTGTGGACCCTTCAGTATCATTGAGAGGATTGGGCTAGTAGCCTATTGACTTGCATTTCCTCTGACAGTGAAAGTCCATAATGTTTTCCATGTATCTTTGCTTAAGAAGTATGTTAAGGATGATGATCATGTGCTTGAATGGTTTGTATTGCATGTGGAACTAGATTGAAAATTCTAACCAGAGCCTCAATGCATATTGTAGAAAAAGGTGCTCATGCTCTAGAACTAAGCAATCGAGCAAGTTAAGGTGCAATGGAAGAAATTTGGGGTCGATGAAGCTACATGGGAGATGGTAGATAAGATACAGGCTATGCATCCTTCCTTATTTTTTGGTTGAGGCAAAGCAACTTTGATATGGTGGTTTGGTATATGCTTTATAGTGGTTTGGTATATGCTTTATAGTGGTTTGGCATGTTCTTTATGATGGTTGGTATATGCTTTGATATGATGTTTTCATATATGCTTAGATATGGTCTTTAGTATATGTTTTGATATATGCTTTGGTGTATGTTTTGATATATGTTTTGGTATATATATTTATGGTGATGTTGCTATATGTACATATGTGTATGGATGTCAACACTGCCATGATCTATGTTATAAAGCTCCACTATGCAGTATGAGTGTCATGTCATTATGGTTATGTTATCATGTTACTATGCTATCATGTGGTTATGTTATCATGATGTTATGATGCTATGTGGATTGGCACTCAGCATGATGATCATTGTAAATATTGTAATGAGATGTGTTATAAAGCTCCACTATGTGGTATGTTATCATGATGTTTTGTTTTGAGCATATCTTTCATTGTAAATACAAAATTGAGATATATTATAAAGATCCATAAGCAGTATGTCTTCTTTTAACGAGTTGTTGAGGTATATGTGTGATTGAACACCGAGGACGATTTCCCCTAAGGGGAAGGGTTTTGTAACAACCCTGGGGAAAATTCCATGTAATAAAAGTTAAAAAATATAACCATGGTCAATGGGACACTTATTCCAAGCTTAATGTTGGGCAAGACATCCTAGGGGATGTTCATTTGGTTGTTTATGGCTAAGGAAATTGGCAAAGGCAATGACTAAGGCTTTGGAAAGGAAAAATGACACTTTTGGCACATTTTTTTATGAAAATAATGGAGATTAGGAGGAAAAGGAGGTGAAAGGTCACATGTTTCATGTGAGAAGGAAATTGAAGGAAAATCATGGAAAATGAAGAAAATAGTGGCCTCATTCATAAAAAGGCTTCTAAGGATTAGTTGGTAGTTTTTTGTCAGTCTAACCTTTTTCCAATTTAGCTTTGGAGCTCTCTCATTCTCACACTCTTGGACACTTAGAGTTTTCTTGGAGCATTTTGGCATTGGATCAAGAAAGGAAAAGAAGGCAAGAGGAAGCAAAGATAAGGCAGGGAAAGGCAGGATCAAGCATTTACAACAAGCTTCATTGTAGGTATCGACTTACATGTGTATTTTCCTTGCTAGATTTGGAATGCATGGTATTGCTTGTGGTTCTTTTGCTGTTGTGGCATGGGTTTTCTCCAAGTGTAACAATGTTTTCTACCTAGCCTTTCCATTTTCGGATAGTCATGGTGTGATGGGGTTCTCATGTTTGGGTTGAGCTGGATTGCCGGATGGATTTGAAGCTGAGTGGGGTGGATCTCCGAATGATAGAGCACATGGCCTAATGGTCCCTGAACTAGAATGTGGATCATGGTAAAGCTACTAGCCTAGTGCCCCCTAATCCAGACTGTGGGTTGTGGTAAAGCCAAGATTGTGTTGCCTCATTGGGCCTAGGAATCCTTGCTGGTAAATGGAAAGATATGCGATAAAGCCAAGAGGTGGTTTTCTCTCTGTTGGGCCTAGTAATCCTAGGTTTCGGATATGCGGTAAAGCCTGGAGAGCGGGTCTCAGTTTAGGGCCTAGTGATTCAGGTTTGGATTGCGGTAAAGCCTAAGAGACTAGGATACAAGAAAATTCCTCATGGTGTAGGTGGAGAAATACTGTGGAATCCATGCTTGTTTGGCCTAGTGATCGGGTGGAGATCACGATAAAGCCTATTATGATGTGTTCATTGTGTTGGCCTAGTGATCCAGGATGGATTACGTTAAAGCCTAGTTTTTATTGATGAGGGTGAGGTAGTTTAGCCTCGGTAAGCCCTGGTTGAGTTCTTTTGGTTTGAGTCCCACACTCATGCTTGGAATATGGTACGAGGGTGATTGGCTAAAGCGAGACTTGGTTGAGCCAATCCATGGTCGTATGGAATGTGGTAGTCCCATCTCTGGTTGGTTCATTGCATTCATTAATTAGAAATTCATTCCATTGATTTTCAAGTGTAAATGTACTGATGTATATGTGGATTTTAATGGCTGATATGTTTATGGTATTTCTATTCCTATTATGCTAGTTATATGTACATTTTATGAGAACAAATATGTATGGCTCTCAGCATGTTTTTATTTGTATATGAATGGATAAAGTGTCTATGACCTGATAGATGAATACACAACAAATGACATGAGGAAACAATGGTTCATAATGATTCTCAGATAAGTATGAGATCCCTGCACTTAATTATGTTGTTTACACTTGTAGGTTACATATTGATGACATGTTTGCCGAAATGCATGTCATCGCTAGTAGGGGTCTGGTTATGGTCGTGTTCAACTTATTTCTTTTGCATCATTGTTTCCCTGTATTTTTACTAATTTCAAGCTATCATTCCATTCTAGGCAGTGGTCTGGGCTCTGGACCTGACAAAGTGGCTTAAATCCTAGGGTCGTTGGCACAGAACTGACAACTTGAGTGTCTGGTCATTGGTAGGCAATCCTGTGGGAGAGGATTTAGGTTGTTGGTCACTCCCTTACCCATAACAAGAGAGCACTTTGGCCTAAGATATCTAGAACAATAGTGGGACCTAGGGACATGCTATCTGAGTGGATGACCTGTCTCCTGTTGATGATGTTGGATGACTGTGTGTGATTTTTTGTCTATTCGACTTCCTTAAGGTCACATAGGAGGTCAAATTTGATCACAGTATCCTCTTGTATCATGTTTACCCCTGTTGGCATGGTTAATTTGGTGGATGTGGGAGGAGGGTGTTACAGAGATAATACTTATGGGGAGAAAGTAGTGGCTCTAACGCTCCATTATTGGAGCTAGTGATGTTCATTATTCTTATGTAACATGGAAATTTTTCCTAATACTTGAAGCCATTTCGCTAACACGTTTTCATGCATGGATTGTGAATGTTTTAAGACTATTCTTGTAATGTTTATGATTCATATTTCCTTTCACATGTACTAAATTAATTAAACTTTTTCAGTGACTTTGGCACTTAACTTGTTGGAAATGTATTGTAATGGTCTAATGTTTCTTTCTCATTTATGTGCATGTGTCTCTAATTAATACTATTACTTCTTTTTTAAAAGCTCACTTTCCCCCCTTGTAGTGAAATAAACTTGATACATATACAACTGAACTTTCACAAGGCACACTCTCTTGCTCATTCAAAAGCACATGTGCATTTCTCTCTCATGTTAATTTCATAAGCCAAGGAAAACCTTCAAGTAAACAACAATCAGGCCATATTTCCAAATGGGACTCCTACATAAAAAATTGTGAGGTATAATTGGGACCTTATATCGGTGATATCCCCTGTATGTTTGTGGTATCCAACACCGTCAACATTCTGGTTATATGAGGGAAGCCAACTTTTTATGGCTGATAACTCTACACATCCTAATCATTCATCTTCTAGACAAGATAGTAATATCCCAAGCACCATCCCAACTCCTATTCCTGAAGTAGGAGGGTCTTCTCAAACTGGTCCAGAGTTAGCCTATGAGGTTACCTATGAATAACTCCAGGCCATTCGACCTATCACCCTTCGGTTTGTGAAAGATATCGTTTTACTCCCTGTTGCTCATAATCTTCGTCATAATCCTAAGAAGAAAGAAACAACTTGAACTGGTGTGTTGGTTACATCAATGGAAGATTTGTTTTTCGTCATTCTTGAGGAGTTTCCAGAGTCTTCAGAAGACACAGTTCATCAAGAGACACTTCCGCCCATTCACGCAGAGTATGAGGAAGATGTTTTTATTTCTGAAGAAGAAAAACTGTGAGCTGATTTTGAGTTTAACGACTGTTTAAATGGTGAAGGAGAAGGATCATCAGATTCAGAAAAGGAGGAAGAGCAAAGAGATGAAGGCATGGATGATCAAAACTTGGATTGGATGGCCCAAGGGCCACTTTCTCTTCTTGATAACCTTCATAGAATTCCCAGACAACCAGAAAAACTGTTATCAAAGTTCGATCTCGATAAGAAGACTAAGGTAGAAGACTATATCGATGATTTCTACATGCATCTACAAATGTTAGAGGTATGATACGATGTTGTTTCCTGTAGGAGTTTTCCTTTTACATTAGAAGGTAGAGCAACAACATGGTACCATAGTCTGCCTGTCAATTTAATCCATGGATGGAGGGAGTTTAAGAAATTGTTTTGGAATACATTTTTTGCTAGAAAGATTCCATCCATGTTATTAAAAGAGCTCATAAATAGTAATATGGGGGAAAAGGAGAAAGTTAAGGATTTCAATCAAAGGTTTAATCACATATTGAACAAGTTTACCCCATATACACAACCTCATGATTCAATTACTATCGATTACTATACAATTGCCTTGCCCACAAACATTTCCTCTTTTGTTAAACGAGCTACAAAGGATACAATGATTGTAAAATTTGTAGAATTAATCATGTGGAGAAAGACTTGCATGACTTTGGAGTTATTATAGATGATGATGAATCTAAAGACTCTAAGGAGACTGGCAAGAATTTTTAGACTTCATCAAGCAAGGCTAAAGAAAGGGATTCTGTGGATATTGAAAGCTTGACCAGGTATTTAAAAGAACTCACGAACGAAGTTTTAGAGTTAAAGAGAAGGTCTAGCGAGGCTTCTACCAATAGCAAGCCTCCCAAGTATTTTCCATTTAGGAGGAAGACCAACAACAATAACTAGTCGACTAAATCTTCCTAGAGTTCGAATGTTATGTTGAATATTGAAAGTATAGGCATGGATAACTATTGTTCCTTCCATTAGAAATGGAATTCAGAGAAAACAATCCCATAATGGAACCACAACATGAATGCTCTGGCCACACGCATTGTTGATACGTTACTAGAAGATGAGAACTTTGAGAAAATATAAGAAACAAATGAATCTACAACGACTGAGGAAAGTACATGTATTGGACATGCAATTAATTCTTTTGATTTTATGCTCAATGTTGAAAAGAAGAGTGTTGAAGCAGTGCCACAAAGTGAATCCCCTCCTCATAAAAAAAATGGTCGATATAACTTAAGGATTCAAGGGTCTATTTCTAAACAAGAGGTGAAGAGACAGAAATCGAAGGAGCAACTGGTAAGAAGGATTTCACCACCAACCAATCATTCTCAGAATGCACAAAGTAAGTTTGGAAATGGTATTACTTCTAAGAACACTCCCACCAGAAGGAAAAACAAATCCATCACTTCAGAAGTGTCAAATAAGGCTACACCTCTAGACACTTCAGTACTTCTTGCTAAAAATGAAACGATTGATTATAATATCATTTAAGGCTTTATGAGAGCTCTTGTCAACATCTCCATGTTTGAGCTCACGAAGATAGTAGGCCAATGAGAACTACTTGTCCAATCCTTTTCACAACCTTCATTAGGTGACAAAGATTCTTCTTCTCAAAGGGTGTCTGGTAAGTCTTATGGAACTCTCAAATCTATAGTTAAAGTTGTAACTTTAGATGCTAAAAATTTCTACCCCCATTTTTTTTTTAACTTTCGAAATGTTTAATTACAATGCCCATAATTGTTTAGTCGATTCCAATGCCTCTGTGAATGTAATGCCATTATCTGTTGCTAAAAAAATTAACACTAAATGGGATTAAACTGATGCACAAATCATTCAACAGGATAGATCTCTTGTCCAAGCTATTGGTGAACTAACGAATGTTATTACTTGATTATCATCTGATCACCAAGTACACCAATGTATAAAATTGTAATTATGGACATCCCTAAAGCCTATGGTGTACTCCTGAGTAGATACTGGTCTAGTAAATTACAAGGGTATTTTTCCACAGATTGGTCACACTTTTGGCTTCCATATAAGGGCAGAAACAACCATATTCAAGTGAAGAGTGAATCATACATGAAATATATTGTGACACCACTTGATGGTCATAATGAACCTATTTCATTTTCTGATTTGATCTTTGGAAATTATTTTTTGGAAACTGATAATGAGTGTTATCAAGAACAATCATCACCCATCCCATCTGATACATAGTTGGAGCCCCTTCCATGTACTCCAATTGGTGCTAATGAATCACGTAATATAGATGTACATAATACTAATAATAGTATAGGAACCAATTTAATAGTTAATAATATATGGAATATGTACTTTGATGGTTCAATAATGTAGGATATCTCTGCAGCTAGTTCGTACTCATAGAATTGTACAATAAGAAGTACATCATATCATTCCATTTGGAGTTAGAGTGTACAAATAATACTGCTGAATATGAAACACTCATGCTTGGACTAAAGAAAGCCATCGATCTGAAGGTAGAGTTTATCAAGGTAATTGGTGACTCAAAAGTGGTTAATCGATAGGTACGCGACACTATCCAATGTGTTTCACCAAATCTTAAAAACTACCAACAAGAGGTATGGCGAGTTATTAATTATTTTAAAGATTTTAATATCATTTCCATTCCTAGGTTTAGAAATGCTGGAACATATGCATTAGCTAATGCATCCACTAGGATGTCACCATTGATAAATGGTTTTTCTATAGAGATATTATATAAACCTTCTATGCCTAATAATGCCACTAATTTTCATGTTTTCAATGATGACCAATAGACACTTCATTTTACGGCTAATGTAGACATGTTTAAATATGTTTCCATTGAAGAGAATGAGCACGACAAGGCTTTGCAGGAGGTATCTGAAAGGAAACACTATGCCTAAATATGTAGTGTCCCTGGAAAAATCATATCACTTGCAAAACCAGTTAAGAGGACCAATCAATACTGAGACACAGAGCTCGAAGCTATCATCCAAACAAGTCAAATTGGGAACTTAAGAAGATTTGAAATATGTAAACCTTGGTACATGTTGTTCTCCACAAGAATGAAAAACATTCATTCGCTTGTTCAAGCAGTACCGCGATGTGTTTTCATGGACATATGAAGCTTTGAAGACATATGATACTCGTATCACCCGACATGGCATTCTCATTAAAAAGGGGGTGAAACATTTTCAGTATAAGCTAAGGAAAGTTCATCCAATGCTAGAACCCACGATTCAAAAAGAATTGAGGAAATTACTGGATGCTCATATCATTTTCAAGGTTATACATTCCACTTGGGTTTCCAGTTTGGTCCCAGTCAAGAAGAAGTCCGATGAGATAAGGTTATGTGTAGAATTTCGAAACCTCAATCGGGCATCATATAAAGATAATTACCTAGTGCAATCCATAGAATAAATCCTCCAAACAATATCCAGGTCTGAGATGTTCTCGTTTCTAAATGGTTTTTCTGGCTATAATCAAGTGCTAGTGGCAGAACCAAATCGTCCCAAAACTATCTTTAGGACTAAGTGGGGAACATTTACTTTTAAGTGTATTCCATTCAGGCATATCAATGTTGGTGCTACATTTCAAAGAGTGATGTACATCGCTTTTCATGGCATGATTGGCCAAAGTGTAGTTTTTTATTTGGATGATGTAACTGCGTTTTATAAAGAAGATAAAATCATGTACGTCATCTGAAGCAAATATTTGAGCAGTGTTGTAAATATGGTATTTCTATCAATCCCAAGAAAAACATATTTTGTGTGTCAGAAGGGACTCTCTTAGGACACATCATTTGAAAGAGTGGAATCAAAGTTGACCCCAAAAGGGTAAAATATATTACTCTGATCTCGTTCTCGGTGAATAAGAAATCTATGTAATATTTCTTAGGGAAGATTAATTTCCTGAGAAAGTTCATCTCTGATTATGCTCAAATAGTTAAACCTCTACAAGAGATTATTAAGAAAGACGCAAATTACAAATGGGACAAAAGGGAAAAGGATGCTTTCACTCAAATCAAACAAGTTATTGTTGATGCACTTGCAATATTTAGTCTTGATTATGGAAAATATTTCCTTTTTTACACTTTTGCTTTGGATTCATCTATTGCATCCATACCAACTTAGAAGGATGCTGAAGGAAATGAACAACCTATTTCTCTCATGGGTGTTGGCTTACAAGGGCCAGATATGAATTATCCCGCCAAGGGCCAGATCTGAATTATCCCGCCATTGATAAAAAAACTTATGCTATGTATAAGGAAGCAAAATATTTCAGACTCTATCTCCTTAAATTTCACATGATCATTTTTATGCCTCATCCAATGGTCAGAACACTCTCCGTGCAACAAGAGCTAGGTGAGAAGAGGGAAAATTGGATGACTTGTTTACAAGAATATGATCTAGAGTTTAAACCAGTTCATACCATTAAGGGTCATGGCCTCTGTAAACTTTTCGCCAAAGAGAGAGATGATACCGAGTAATATCTTTCAGGTTGGGAGTATAAAATAAAAATGTATAATGTTGAACAAGTTCCCTAGACCAAATATACAACACCTTGGTATTCAGACATACGACAATTCTTAGAGAATGACACCTTGCCCACACATTTATTGAATAAACAAAAGAGGGAAATTCACCTTAAAGATATATCTGATCAGTTTATTCATGGAGTGGTTTTCAGAAAGCACCACAACAGTGTCTTGCTAAGATTCCTTGAGACTCAAGACACAAAGAAGGTACTAAAAGATCTACACGAGATAATGAAAGGTGGTCACTATGTGGGCGACAAAACTGCGCATAAAGTAATGAGGGTTGGTTATTATTGGCCCACCTTATTCAAAGATGCTCATGCTTATGCTCGCAAGTTCCTATCTTGTCAGAGATGCATCAACCGAGATCAAAAGTCAGCCACCCCACTGCTACTAGTAGCAATTAAGGGACCATTCCAATAGTGGGGACTAGATGTTATCAGATATATCTTTCCACATTCGTCGAAGCAACACCGATATATTCTAACAAAAAAATATTATTTTAATTGGTAGATCAAAGTAGTTCCATTAAGACAAGTGAATGAAGAGGAACTCATCCACTTCTTGAAGTATAACATTATAACTAGGTTTAGCATTCCAATGTATCTTGTCTTTGATAATGCAACTTATTTTTCTTCACTAAAAAATTATCAATTCACATTAGAAAATGGTATTGTATTAAAGAATGCGTCTAACTATTACCCATAGGGAAATGGTTTAACTGAATCAACAAACAAAAATCTCATTTTCATAATTAAGAAAACCATTTTCTCTAAGAAAAGGAACTGAAACAATGCATTGACAATATTGAAAAGTGTAACTAGGTTCGGTCTTCATAATGACATGTAATTATGATTTTATGTAATGAGATTTTTAGAAGAAAAATAAAATATTGCAATGATTGCATCATGGGTTTCATGAGCAAGATATTTTATTTTTGAGTCAAGACTCCCATTGAGAGTCTTTAGGAATTATTTGTCATATAGTCATAAAATGGTAGACATTGTCATGTAATGAAGTCATCTTACACTTTGTAAAGAGTCAATCTTGTCTATGTAAAGTATCCTCCAAGACCTTGTCACTTATCCTCTTCAAGTCAGCCTACAACGATGAAAGAACTTGTTTGAAGAAGTCGACCTACCACCTGAGATCATGTTGGACTAAAGGCCATGTGTTGAAGTGTATATATAGCCACACTCAGTCTCACTTAAAGGAAAACAACTTGACTTGAATTTGATCAAGAATATGTGCGAAGTAGAGTCCAAAAACAGAAGTATGAAGAGGGTATAGAGAAGGTGGAGTTTCTTCTGGGATAACGAAGGTGGATTCTTCTGGGTGTAGTGAAGAAAGTTTCTTCTAAGATCAGAGAAGGAGCGATTTATTCTAGGGAAATGAAGGAGAGGTTTCTTTTGGGGCAGCGAAGGAGAGGTTTCTTCTGGCAAGCGAAGGAGACTTTCTTCTGGGGAAGCAAAGGAAGTATTCTTTTGGGTGACCGAGATAGAGATCTAGAGACCGAGTTTCCCTAGAGGAGACCAGTGAAATCCTATAGACTGAGATTCTCTAGAGGAAGCCGAGAAGGAGCACTGTGAAGAATAAAGACCAAGTTTCTCTAGAAGCAGCCAAGGAGAGTAGTTTGAGATAAAGAAGAAAGTTGAGAAAGGGAAGAGGTAGAGCATCAAGGTTAGTGACAAGGTTCTTGGAAGGATACTAAAGTCAAGGGTCTGTGCCATGGTCTTGGTACTCATCAATTGAAGATCTAGAAGAAGAATTTTGACCAGGTTATCCCCTCAAGAGGTGAGAGGTTTTGGCCCTAGCTGACAAGCCTATATACTATGTCACTTGTCTTTTATTATTAATATTGGTAATTGTCTTGATGAAAAGAACAAAATGATAACATAACGAAGAAAATACTATAAGCTAAGAGGTAAAAGTATATAACAAGAAATTATCAAGTAGAGGAATCTTTTAACTATTCATGCCCTAGATTTCTCAATATGATATCAGAGCTAAGGTGTTGAAGTCAGGAAGGGGCATAGAAGCTAGTAGAAACACAGGAATCAAGCTTCAAAGAAGGATTGTAGAAAATCCAAGAGCTACCAAGGGCAAGATCTTCAAAACCATAGATCAAAGAAATATACAACATCAAGAGTCTTGAAGCCATATTAAAGAAAAAAGGAAGACTAGAACATTCAAGAAGTATCGCGAATCAAGCTCTCTCTCATTAGTCCCTCAAGAAGCAGATCCTCTATAAACATCAAGATTATAGAAGAAGCAAGCAATAATCATTCAAGTAAGTCTATGACTATATCTGATAACAAAATGTATTTTTTCAAGGAAACCAATAAATTGGTTGGGGCCGCAAATTACCTTTCATGGAAGAAAAGGACAAACCTAAATGTGATTGAGAATGAGGTCATGGATCACATGAAGGGGTCTATAACCTAACCTCTAAAAGAGGATACTCAAGCGCATGCTAGATTCATGAAGGGAGAAGTGAGAGCCCAAAGGATTCTTATAAAATCTATAAAAGACTCTCTAATCCCATATGTATCAAAGTTGGGGACTACAAAAGCTATATATGACAAATTGGTATAGTTGTTTTCCGTAAGTACTGCAGGAGAAGTAATATCATTAACGCAATAAATCTACAAATTGAACATATCCAAGGAAGAAGGAATAGCCTCATTCTTCATGAGGATATCAGAAATTCGAGATCAACTAGAAGAGTTGGGAGAAGTCATGTCTGATAGAGAGATGACCACAATGGTACTAAATGCACTACCAGAAGAATGGGTAACTTCACTTCAAGTTTATATGGGAAGAAATAGACTACTCTATTTTAAGATATATGGTCACTTTGTAAGATCGAAGAAACCAGATTGAAGAAAAATTTGATGTAGGACCAAATGAGAAGAATCAAGCATATTCTACCATGATAAGAAGAAAAGGAAAATTTGGAAAGTTTGGTCCTCCAAAGAAAAAAAAGAACATGGCTAGGGTTATATGTTATGGTTGTCAAGAACTTGGACACTATAGAAGAGATTTTCCTAAACATAATAAGGATAAGAGGGGGAAGAAGCCCATATTACTGAAGAAGTGAAAGAACCTAAGACAAAGAAGCTTAAGAAGGAAAAATTAAAATACCTCTACTGTGATTGAGATGGTCTTCTTCACTAGAAGGTACTTTCCACTTGTAATTTATAGAGAGGAAGAAATGTAAATAAGATAGGATGCATTAGATTAGAAAATAACATCATGATAAAAGCCTTAGAAGTAAGAGCTTGTGACATGGGAAGTAGAAAGAATGTATGGGATAAATTCTGTTGATTAAAAAGAATATAAGCTCTTAGGAAACCCATTGAAATCTAAAATAAAGGAAGTAGAGGTCATCATCAACTGGGATCATCATACAATAGTCAATAAGGAAACATCTACGGGGTGATGATATGAAAAATCCTCAAGTTCTCTCTTAAGATTCCTCATCAAAGGATTCATCGATCTAGAAAGGAAGAAAATGTTTCATCAAGAATTCCAACTCATGGAATTCAAAGGATGATGGTATGATTACATATCAATGAAGCAGGTGCAAAGAATAAAGTTATTTCGTTCAAATGAAGTTGCTACATGAAGTCTGGATGACCGAAAGGAAAGATTAGGTATCTATGCTTACATAGGATATTACGAAAGTCATGTCATATGGTTGTAGATAATATGGATCACTATTTCCATCTTGGGAAACATGATAAAATAATAATGGATATTCTCCTCTGAAAGATTGTAGAAACATAAGTCACACTAGATGAAATCAACATAATATGTTCTGATACGATTCATGAGGGAGCTGACTATAATAAAGGAACTATGATTGAAAATTCCTGGGAATGAAGTGTGTGAAAAGAAAGGAAGAGATCGTGAAAATATGCAACAAAGGTAGAAGGCATTCAACATTCGAGATCAAGAAGAGTTGACTAAAATATCTCCTAGAAAGATATGAGGAATATGATAGGAGTCATGAAAAGATGGAGATCCTTGACAATGAATATATATAGGATGTGTCAACATGCATGCAAGATGCTGATACCAACAAGAAGATGTCATGATGAAAGACCATCAGAAAGGTAATTCTGATTTAAGTGTTCATTTCTTATTTTTGAGCTAATATATGGATGGGCTTATGTAGGGTTGCCAAAGGGAAGATCTGTGGATGACTTCTAGTAAAACCATATTGAAGGATGTAAGATCCTTCTGAGAAATATGGAATAAAGAAAGCAACATGACATAAAGCAAATCCAAATAGAAAAATTGATGGATCACTTTATTATGAAATGAGGACATGACTAAATCATGGATGGAAGTGATGGATCATCCGTGCCCTATGAAGAAGACCCAAAATATGAAGACTCCATGATGAAGAATACATTCATGACATCGAAGGAAGGAGCTCTTCATGTAGCTGATTGTTTCATGATCTCCACATGAGGAGTTGTTGTAGGTCCCTAGTTAAGAGGGAGTTTGAAAAGAAGTTTATTACTTGGAATAAAATTGGAAATTATTAAGCCAAGAGGGAGCTTAGGTACATTCCTTTTGTAGGAATGAGTACATTCCTTTATTGGAATATGTTCTCCCTATTTGAGAGGGAGAGATAGACATGTCATTCTGGTCTTCACCTCGGAAGATAGAATGGAGGATTGGGTAATCATTTGGCATCTGATAATCTTTGAGGATGAGATAGGGCATCCAACATAAGAGTAATCATGGAGAAACAATATTATTTGAGGGCTAAGGAGTCCAAGATAAGAATAGTCCTCATGGGACATATCCTGAGTACTCGAGTAGGGTATGTTCCGAGAGAGACAACGATGAGCATGTTTATAAATCATTGGTCTTGCCAGCATTGAGCTCAAATATTGTGGAGAGATGGAGCTGCTAGTCAAGGCCTTTCTATGCAACAGTGTTGGTTGATATGATGCTATAAAAATGATTTACCAATTCAAATTCTTCTTATGAGAAATTCTTCAGATTGAGAAAATCCAAGTACCATTATGAATACCTCCCTAGTTAAGAGGGAGTGTTGAAAAGTGTAACTAGGTTCAATCTTCATAATGACATGTAATTATGATTTTATGTAATGATATGTAAAGAAGAGAAATAAAATATTGCAATCTTTGCATCATGGGTTTCATGAGCAAGAGATTTTATTTTTGAGTCAAGGCTCCCATTGAGACTCTTTAGGAATTACTTGTCATCTAGTCATAAAATGTTAGTCATTGTCATGTAATGAAGTTATGTTACACTTTGTAAGGAGTCAATCTTTTCTATGTAAATTATCCTCCAAGACCTTGTCACTTATCATCTTCAAGTTGACCTACAAAGATGAAAGAAATCATTGGAAGATGTTTCCTTACCACTTGAGATCATGTCAACCTAAAGGGATTGTGTTGAAGTGTATATATAGCCACATCTGGCCTCACTTGAAGGCAAGAAACTAAACTTGCATTTGATCAAGAAGAAGTGTGAAGTAGAGTCCAACAATAAAAGTACGAAGAAGGTATAGTAAAGGTGGAGTTTCTTCTGGGATAAAGAAGGTGGGTTCTTCTAGGTATAGTGAAGAAAGTTTCTTTTGGGATCAACGAAGGAGGGTTTCTTCTGGGGTAGCGAAGAAGAGGTTTCTTCTAGGAAAGTAAAGGGGAGTTTCTTCTAGGGAAACAAAGGAAGGGTTCTTTTGGGTGACCGAGATAGTTCTTTTGGGTGACCAAGATAGTTCTTTTGGGTGACCGAGATAGAGATCTAGAGACTGTTGATCTAAATATGATCTAAGGTTGTCATTGATGTCAACCCAAGCAGCACCAGGGGCTACCTTGATCTTGCAAGGGAATTTTGACTTGAAAACTTACTTTATTTTGAGTCAAGGATCTTCTAGATGGATTCTACTCGTCGAGATGTTTCTGTTGATATATGGCATGCCAAGTAATTCTTCACGGTTTGAGAGTTATTCATGTTTGAAGTTAGTAACCCCAGTTAGTGGACTAAAACCCTATGGGGTTGTGGCAAGACACTCATAATTGGTTTTGGTCATTTAATAGTCATTAATTAATAATTTTTTAAGCTCCTAAAATCCCTCCAACATTCTCTATAGAAGCCCCTCTCAATTCTATGAAAAGAAATCTCATATATCCTCCAAATGTAGTGATCGTGGAATTTTCGCTATAACTTAATTTATGTGAAGTCTTAGATTCTGAAATTAAAACCCATTTGATTCGCAGGCTCCCAAATTTCATCTCAAAGAAGTGACTGTGGGAAAATCGTCATAACTCTCTCTCTGAGAAGAGGATTGGAATTCTATAAAAAGTGGCATATAGTGCATGGAATGTAGTTTTCTGTGTATCAATTTCAGAGCCGAAGGAGGAAACAGTCACACGTGGCACGTAGTACAAGTTCGCTCTACTGAATTAGTCCATAATTAGGTCATTATGAGACATTAGGAATAACTTTGCCTTGAAGAGTCCAAATCGAATCAGACTTGTGGCATTGGAAATAAGACTCAGAGGGCTACTACAGGACCGAAGATCACATATTGGGGACCTGAAATCACAGAGATACATCATATTAAATATCGTGCTCCTAGAAGGTGAGAAAAACTAGATCAAGTGCTATCAAGGGGTGCAAAGGAATAGACTTTCTAGGGAAGCAAAGAGCAAGGTGCAACAAAATGATGCAGCAGACGTAAGCTACAGGTCAGTATCTTCTATATATGCATGTTTATTTCTTAATTGCATTAGGTTATTTGTATTCTAATTTGTTGTTTTTTTTTAGCATTGATATATGCTTTGTAGGATGAGGTAAGTTTTTCTATTATCATGTCATGGGTATTTACTTGAAGACTTTTTGCATGTATTATATATTCATCAAGAGAAGACTCAATGCATAATCTAATGTTCTGAAGAGTGAGAAAGGGTAGCATGAAAAGAGCAACAATCAAGGTGCAAAACCAAAAATAAGTTCACCATATGAAGTCTTCAAGAGGGAAGCACTGCATACAATCATTGTAAAAGTATCATTGTACAAAGTCATTGTAAAAGCATCATTGTAAAAGTTTTACAAGTGTCTATCTGCCAAGAGTTGAAGAGGTAGTGTTGGGAGGTCTAGGATCATCATTAGGTGGTTGTGTCATAGTTGGGGTTATGTCCTAGTGTGTCTTCTTCTTCTACATCATTCTATATCATTGTAAAGTGGACCATTTTCCCTGGTACGGGAGTCCATTCTTCTTTTATTCTTCTATAGGGTGGTAGGGTGGTGCTAGGCTGGTGCATAAAGTCACCAAAAGGTTCAAGCCTGTGAAAACTTCAGGGGGTAGGGTGGTGCTAGGGTGAGTTGTAGCTCATTGGGTGTCGAGGCATCCATTCAATTGACTACTGAAGAATCTCGAGCGTTGGAGCGTCCATCTAGTGGGAGTTGGAGAAGAATGCTTTTCTAGAGTTCTAGGAAGTTGATGCTTTCATTTCAGTTGGGGATGAATATTAAAGAATCTATTAGAAAAGAGTTCAGTGATTTTTGACCCAGAGGCGGTTTTCCACCTAAAATATTTGTGCCTCCCGGGTTCTTTTATTTACTGTTATTACTGCATAAATGTTAATAATAATTGAAGATTAACTAATGCTCTGAAAAAATTTAAAAGTGCTAATTATTAAGGAATACTGATTCACCGCCCCCTCTCAGTATTTTCCAACAGAGACCGAGTTTCTCTAGAGGATACCAGTGAACTCCTAGAGACTGAGGTTCTCTAGAGAAAGTCGAGAAGGAGTAGTGTGAAGAATAGAGACCGAGTTTCTCTAGAAGTAGTCGAGGAGAGAAATTCGAGATAAAGACGAAAGTCAAGAAGGGGAAGAGGCAGAGCATCAAGGTTAGTGACAAGGTTATTGGAAGGATACTAGAGTCAAGGGACTGTTTTATGGTCTTGGTACTTATTAATTGAAGATCTAGAAGAATAATTTTTATCGGGTTTTCCTCTCAAGAGGTGAGAGGTTTTGGACCTGGTTGACAAGCCTACATACTGTGTCACTTGTCTTTTGTTATGCATATTGGTAATTGTCTTGATGAAAAGAACACAATAATAACATAACGAAGAAAATACTATAAGATAAGAGCTAAAAGTATATCACATGCAATTATTAAGTAGAGAAATATTTTAACTATTCATGCCCTAGATTTCACAACAAACAAATGCATTATTGGTTGACTCTGTGACTCCAAAGCCTTCCCTCAAAACCTCACCGTACTTCCTTATATATATGAAAAAGAAGTTATCTTGCCTTCGAACCTATATGTCCCAGCCTTGCAACTCTCACAAGAGTCCCAAGGTAGACCTTGCCTTCTGGTTCAAAGTAGGATAAATACGTTGCTTAAACTTGAGGAAGAAAGGCTCAAATCCAAAGAAATATTTTTTGACATTAAAACTGTATTAAGCACTAGTTCGACAAGAAATCTGTAGGGACAAAGAGTTTCAATGTGGGTGGCTTGGTATTGAAGTGGTACAAATCCCATGAAGAGAAATACAAACACATGAAGTTCCAACCTCTGTGGATTGGCCCCTTCACCATTGAGGAAAATCTTGGTCATAATACTTTCAAGGTGAAATTCTTAGATGTGAGGACTGATCCTCTTCTTGTAAATGGTTAGGATTTGAAATGTTATTTCCAATAGCATCTCTAAGATGCATTTCCTGTACAATATTTTCTTTTGTTTCTTTCCTTTGTGGTCGTGTCAAGTTCGTTCTTGTCATGTTTTTTGTCTTGGTAATTGTACATAAATAAGTCCTTGTGTGAAAAGTGCATGGCTCAAAAAGATTTTTTGGTGAAATAAAGATAAAATGTGACAACCAGAATTCTTTTCTATCTCTTCTTCTTCTTCTTCTTTGTTTAGGAAAGATGCCATAGGTTGAGCTAAGTACAGATGGAAAATATGATACATGTAAAAGGAAAACCTTGAGGGAACCTATTATATATGCATCTATTCTAGTATAAAAACTCCTCGACTTGGTGTATATCTACTTGGTGTGTTACGTGGTTATACAATCTAGTAGAAAGGGGATAAGGGGAAAATGTAAAGCAAGAAAACCAATATAAGAGGTTATATAAATACTTATATGAAGGGGTAACCTCCTCTTCTCTTAATAAGTTAGGACCCCTCTTCTTCCCATTGAAATAATAAGTGCCAAAGCACAATCCTATTAAATAAATAAATAAAGGGTGAAAGAAGAGAAAGACTTCCTGTGCAGGGAGGTGAAGCAAGTGCATTCATTGGGGTACTTTCCAAGCCTGTTGGCAGCGAAGCAACGTTTGTGCTCCTGTAGTGACTCCACCAGGGTACTGTCTAGGCTTGCTGGCAGCGGAGCAACACTAGAGGTGAAACTCATACTCTGAATATCTTAAACTCACCATGCACATTACCCTTTCCTAGATGAAATAATTGCGATATGGAATATCTTCTGTGTGTTGGAACCAAGTGAAAGTGAAGTGAGGTACTATGTATACAATCGGGTTGAGAGGGGAAGTCAAGGAAATCGAATTGGTGAATCAATATTTCATGAAGGTCTAATCCTTTAACCGAAATTCTTTTCCAGAGTATTATATAATAGCAAATGATATATGTTCCTTTAAAGAAAAAAGTCACTTAATGCATTTTCCTCCAATTTTCCAAGTGAATTTTGCCTCTTTTCATTTATACCTTAAATACAAACATTTTTTATCCTTTTATTTAATAAGTGACTTTTATTACTAATTAAAGCCACTTTTCTCTCAAGAAATGCTTAAACTACCACCATGTTCACACCAATCTCCCAAAGCCCTTTTTCATCATTTTGTCTTGTATATATTTTTGTTATGATTCCAAAGAGCTATTACACTAAGACGTTTCTCTCAGTAATCATCCCAAAACAACACCTTAAGCATAATTAATTAAAATATGTCTGTTAATAACTTTGGTTTACTGAAATCATCAGAATGCAACAAAAACCAAGATTAAATTGTGCAAAACTGATTCTGATGAAGAAAAATGGCAAGTGATCCCAGTCGAACCCCGTAAATCTCCTCAAAACCCTTTAGGCCCACTAATAATGCAATCCGACTCCTGTGACCTGACTAACATAACTCTGTGAATCTCTCTAAATCTCAACATAAGGTAATGCAAAAATTTGGGACATTACACCCTCAAGGGATCCCGACTGTACTTGGGAGTAAACATTTGAAACACATACCTTCAAAATCAAGTGAGGCCATCATCATAGGTAAAATAACTATAAGAGTTTCATAGTGGGACCATATTTCATGCAAAAGGCACCAAAGTACTTTACACAAGCATCATCTTCAAATGTCATTTTAGCTTATAATTTGTAAAAAGGTTACCATGCTTAGATATGGGAGGCTTATGAAAAGGTCATATTAGGTGCTTCCAACCCTAATGGGTGTTGAAGATGTAAATAATATTAGTATTCATAATTTTAATGATATCATGACTTGATGTAATCATTGTACTTGTCAAAACAAAGAAAAAAAAATATTTATATGCAAAAAGAAAATTATTTTTATTATGCAATGTGTTTGTTTCCCATTGTAGTTCAAGCACCTATTGTGTGCCTTAGGATTTGTTGAGTAATGTAATGAGGTCAAAGTCATGATGTAATAGGTCACTTGTGGCTCAAGAAACAAGAAAATAAAAAATATATTTTGTAAATATGAGTCTAGAAGCCCACCAAAAGATGAGTCGACCAACCCTACAAATAGGCCTAGAAGAGGCCCAATACATCCATCTGTTGATGGTGCTGGACCCACCAACATGTAAGGGGATCTCCCCAATAATAAGGCCCAATTAGACCTCAGACTATTTAGTGTAGGAGTCCCAACAGTGGGTTGTATAACAATGCCTTGACCGTGATTTCGCAAAGAGGAAAGTAAGATAACTTTGTTGGTAGAAATGGTGTGACCGCTGCAATGAGTCAAGGAAGGTGCATGAGAGGTTATAACACATGGGGTTTTAGATGAGTGCGCCCCTTGGAAATCTGTAACAGTACTCGGATGGGAATGGAACACACGAGCGAAGATACATCACAAGCTGGAAAGAAAGTCAGCTAGAAATCCAAAGTGATGGTTAAACCATTCAACACATTTAAGAAAGATTCATACATGCTCATACAAAACATTCCATACATGCGTGCGTAACTAAGAAAATACATATGCCATTTGGATTAAACAAGATAGCTATAATACAATACAACATATGCATGAAACATGTTGGCTCTTATTATATAAAGTAGTTTAAAGTCTAGTCATACAATACATCAATGTAAACCCGCTAGCCCCAATAGTGGAACGTTACAACCACATCCGCCTTCTCCTCCAAAGAGATGAACTAGCTCCGTGCAGTGGAGAATCCAAGGCGTGTTACAATACTGTCCAAGCTCTCTCCAAGATAGTATTATTGGAAGCTTGGCTAACCAAAAAGCCTTTACAATGAGTTATGAGGTTCTATTTATAGCAAAGGGTGGGGTGACCCTTGACATTACCCTTTGTGACAGTTCATCTACCCTGATGGCTCTTCATCTACTTTATGGTTGTTACATCCAACTATTGACACTTGAACTTCCACTTGACATGACGTTACATTACAATGCACATGTGATCATGTGAGACAAAAATGGCTTGAGAAAACCATGCAAGACATCACTGACACTTGGTCTGTTGAGGTGAGACCAACTCTTTGACATGCTTGTGATGGTGAAGGTGGTGAGATGATGCCAAGCTTGGTCGTCCGTGATGGTGTGCATGCACCCCATGGTGACATCTTGCTGAAGCGGACTCTTGCCTCCGTTGCAACTGTTGCACTGCTTCAACTCCTTCATCCAACTCGTCTGCTAACATGTGCATGGTCTTCTTAGGTGCACCTAAATCGGAAACAAACTGATGCATAATGTCCATGCTGATCTTCAAGTGTGTGTTGGTGGTCATGCGAATCAACTTGCCGAAGTACATGTTCAACTCTAGTTGGACTTGCTTCTTGTCTTCGCCTTGGTGAGTGTGTTGAATGGGTTGGATCCATGTGTGCGCACAATGACATGCATGCTGCTGAATCCATGTCTGCTGACCATGTCTACTACATGCTAGCTGGTGGCATAGATCAATAACTTGTATGGGTGCACTTTCATCCATGAGCACATGTTGTGCTCACTTTTGTTCATGTTCTTGCTACAAATCATTTCTCTGTCTGTGCAGCTTCATGTTCTTCCTTGAGTTGCTGCTTCAGCATATACAACTCATTTGTTGTTCCATTCTTTGTCTTCGCGCAATTTTCATGTCACGTCGTCACCTCATAGTCTGAGTCTCCAAAGTTGCTTTCATCATCAGTGGATCTGCTTCAACTTGCAACTTTGTTCCGCCTCTATGTTGTCAACAACCTTCCTCTTTCATTCATTGAATTTGTTGCATTTGTTGCATTTGGTATGCTACCGTCAGTTGTTGTTCATGATGGTGCTTGTTGTGATGCTGTTACTATCATATCTTGATCTTCTTGTCTATGAACAACTTGATATCTTCGTGAGTAGGAAAGCTCATAGGCATTTGATCGACTACATATCCAACTGTGCTCTAAATGGTGTCTTCAAATATGCTCTCTTGGAAACCATTGTACTTGCACTCTTGAGAGGAAGATGAACACCTACGATACCTGGAGACATGGCAACACTCATGGCAAGCAATCTATCAGTCGAAAACCAAAATGAACTTGAGAACTAACTTGCAACATACCTGTGTGACTGATCATGAAGGTTGCACAATTTCGGCTGGGAGGCTGACTACCAAGGCTATGAAAGGCACAGTTTGGGCTACTGGGAGATTGACTAACTGCTGGAACTACGCAATGCACAATCTAGTCTGGCTATCGACTATTAGAATTGCACAATGCATAATCTCAGCTGGCAATGGTTGAAGGCTCAGTGACTACATTGTGCAATTTTCTGGGCCAGCAGTCACTGTCCCTCAGAAATACGTAAAGCAGTCCTGGAGGATAGTGTCTAGGAAGAAATGCGAATTTCTGGAGAGGAAGATAGAGCCTTCCTTCCTTTGATTGCACAATGTTGTCTCAGTGAAAGCAAAGTCTGGGCCGAGGTTGCCCAGACTCGCCGATGGGCAACTAAACGCGAATGTGAGTGTGAATGCATGGTGATACTGAGTGATCATGCATGCAAATGGTGAATGAAAAATTCTGAAAATGGAACAACATGCATGTGGGTGAGGCGAGTTGCCGAATCAGTGACCGTTCATGAAAAAAAGTTTCATGCATGCGACAATAGTGAGATAGAAAAAAAAACTGAAATGGTGCAAGTACAATATAGTATGTATCAAAACGGCAACAATTGCTCATTGAAATCAAGCAAACAACGTTCATATGAAGTGAAACACAAAAAGCGCCATAAATGTGACATAAGACATGGAAAGCAGGCTTACTCCAAGACAAGTGAGCTGAATGTGCCGAAACCTCCTAGATGCGATGTGGGATGTCAGGGCTACAAGGTTGATGTGAGGAATGAGCTCTGTGTGTTCGGTTGATGATTTTTGATAACATCGAGGTTGTGACGCACATGCCACAAATATAGGGAAAGTGACACTTGGTGGGAGGTTTCTGAAACGATCCTTACACGTAACTTCCAATTGCTAAAAATAGATCCCTGAAACAAGGGATGCCCTTTGCATGCTGCCTTGGGAGAAGCATCCCATGCATGCAAGTCAGTTTTGCTCGGTCCCGGAGGGAACAGGTCAACTAAGCTGCACATGCAAGAGACTGCTCGAATGCTGGGAGAAAATGCGCATTTCTGGCTGGGAGCTGGGATGGGTGCCCAAGCGATTTACACAATTTCTAGGTAGAGCAGCTGACTGCCGCTCAGCTTTGCGCAAAGTCTAGGCTGAGCAGCCCTGCTGGTGAAAATTGCGTAATTTTCACTTTGAGTGTTGACTGCCAGAATTGCGCAATTCTAGAGACCAATAGGCTACCACTTAGGATTGCACAATTTTTGGAGGGAAGGCTGGATTCCCTCTAGAATTACCTAATTTCTTGGGGGAGCTTCTCAAACTACAGCTGGACCAAGTCCGGGTGATCAACCTATGAGGGGAATGCATTGAGTTGTGATCGGCAAGCTGCCTTTGTGCAAGTAAAACACTGAAGCTTGTGAACTTGACGAAGTAAGATAAGATGCTGTAAAAAGTTGGTAGGGAGGCTCCAAAACGAAGCTAAGGAAAAATTTTGGAGGGTGGTTGTAGCCGCTACGACACTTGGTGACACAATGGTAGAACTCTGGCTCTCTAAATGGACCTTGTTTGTGAAAAGCAAGTCTAACTCCTCCGGAAGTATTGTTCAATTCTCAGCTCATCTTGGTTCCACACTAGCTTGATTCTAAGATGTAGCATCTGCCAAGCTCTTGGTTGATTGACACACATTCCAAGCCAAGGAAACACAGTTTTTTTCGATTGGGGTTGAGAGGTATATTGGTGCACAAATAGTATAGTCGTCAGAGTCTTAGTTTCATCTCTGGTGTTGCTCCGCTGCCAGCAGGCCTGGACAGTACCTCGACGGAGTCACATAGGAACACAAGCATGGCTTTGCTGCCAGTGAGCCTGGTCAGTACCCCAGTGAAGTACTTGCATCACCTCTCTGCGCAAGAAGCCTTTCTCTTCTTTTGCTTTATTCATTTTCGTTTTTTTCAAACTTTTTTTCACTTTTTCATTTTTTCATTTTCATCTTCGTAACTATGCATAACGCTTATTCATTTCAAAGGCAGAAGAGGGATCTCGACTTATTGAGAGAAGAAGAGGTTCTTCCAGCAGAGAAGTAGTTTATTATACCTTTGACGTGCTTGTTAAGGTTTTCCCCCTCACCTTACTCTACTTGACTGAGTTGACAAGGGTTAACCCAAAAACAACCGACTAGAGTAGGTGACACTAGTTAGCACGCAAGTGTTGTGTTTTCACCAAGGTTTACTTCGAACAATACATATTTTCCTTCGACGTATCATGGATTAAAAGTAACAAGTTCTTCATACAGAGGCAGGATGACAGATAACCAAGTAGTGATAGCAGCACAAGGCCTCTTGTACTTTACCCAGCTTGCTTCAAGATTCATACATGGTTTCATGTGAAACTATCCTATGAAACGAAACAAGCGAACAAAAAAACAACAAAGCAAAGCAAGAGCAAAAGAAAAAGCAAAAGAAAAGTAAGTAAGAAAACAAGCAAGCATACAAACAAACAAACAAAGCAAGTAAGCAAACAAGCATGCAATCAAACAACTCAAAAGCAAACACTATTCCTACTCCTAAGCTACCGGTGCATGGGTCATCTCACATGAAGTGATACTTCTATTTGTAGAAATTTTGTAGAATTTTCCTACAAATCAGCTAGCTTTGATACCATGTAGAACTTTTTCTACAAATTAGCTAGCTCCGATACCATGTAGAAGTTTCCCATCTGTAGATCACCTGGTAATACAATGTACTAAAGAAAAACACTTGATCTACTTCTACAAACAATTTAGCGGAAGGTTAATCAACCATGAGCAAATCAATAAGAACACATATAACTAATAAGAAGGAATCAATCACACATAACACAGAAGAATTTACCTAGGGAAAGCACCTGCCTAAAACCCCATCTCTGTATTATCATACAAGTGGAAATATAGTCCGGATTACACAAAGCCTTA
>APFE030498064.1:0-12303 GCA_000404065.3 Pinus taeda | reverse complement strand
GTAAAAATTGCCCAAGTGATAATTTGTTTACGAGAGCAAAGCCATTGATACCATACAAACTGATTTGGTTCCAAATATAAAATTGCAATACGTACCTTTTGTGTATTTTGCACATTATTGAGATCGAAAAATTGCTCTATTTGTAATATCCATGTTGCGGGATCCTTGCCATCAAACTTCCTCATATCCATTTTTGGAATATGGTGGGTCTTCAATCCAACATTAGAGTCTATGGAATCATGATTAACATTTCTTTTGTTCTCCTCATGAGTTTCCTTTACTACCCTTTTACCATTAGTGACCATTTATTGTAGCAACTTATTCATATTTATCCTTCTTTCTTCCATCTTATCATCCATGCCGTCCATTTTAGTGTATATGCCATTCATCTTAGCTTGCATGCCTTTATTTAAACAATCCATCTTAGTTTCTACACCTTTCCTTAAACCATCCATCTTAGCTTCTACATATTTCTTTAAATCATCCATCTTAGATTCTGTTACTTTTTGTGCAAGTGACACTTGTTGCACTTGGTCTCGTAATTTTGATATATCATGTTGCATTTCTTCCTCTTCTTCTTGAGTAATGCTAGAGCTTTCAGGTTGCTTACTAGGTGTTCAAATTTTCTTTCCTCGGGGCATCAATTACTGATAATAATGCTTTACTATGCCCTTTGAATTCCTTCAAACTAATTTTTCAAACCAAGCTTATGCAAAGATTTAAAAAAAAACTACACACCTTTTTTCACTTTGTAGGAGCTTGATATTGAATCTGATGTATCTCTGTAATTTCGGATCATCCAGTTTTAAAATTGCAACTTGTAGTAGCCCTTTGCATCCTCTTTCCAATGCCACCAGTCTGACCCAAATTAGATTCTCCAAGGAAGAGTTATGAACAATCTCCCAAGATAACCTGATTATAGACCTTTCCAGAAAAGCGAACTTGTATGAAGTGCCACGTGTCACTGTTTTGACCTTTGGCTCTGAAAAATATATACAAGAAACTATTGTCTGTCCTCTTTCTGTACCTTCTTACAAAAGTTCAATCTGATGCTTAGAGAGAAAGTTATGACAATTTTCCCCAGGTTGCCTGTTTGGAATGTAATTTAGGAGTCTGCAAAAAGACCAACTTCCTCATATCATATCTCTACAAATATAGCGCGAAAAGCTCTGAAATTCGGACCCGAGGTTCAGTGCAATTTCGTCTCAAATGGGTTTTTTTTCCGCTTCTGAAACATCGCAGAAAAATAGTTATAGCGAAAATGCCACGATGATCTATTTGGAGCAGCGAAACCCTAGAATCCAAAGCTCTCATTTCAAATGTTATGAAACCAGCTCACAAAAAGATAGAAAAGATAGATCAATGCCTTAGAAT
Organism: Pinus taeda; assembly: GCA_000404065.3. NCBI lineage: Eukaryota > Viridiplantae > Streptophyta > Pinopsida > Pinales > Pinaceae > Pinus > Pinus taeda. The sequence goes on along the minus strand of APFE030498064.1, from coordinate 10,929 downwards.
TCAGCCTCTTTAAGGTGCAACCTCCTTTAAATTACATAAATGAACAATTCTTGAATGATTCAAATGACAAAACCTCCTTTCTATATATAGGAGTCTAAGGGGTCCCAATATAACCAAGCCGACCTAACAATAATAATATAAAGGCACAAAAATAACAATAAAGGGATTCTATGGGGCACAGTAATAACAATATGGAGACAATAGGGCACAACAATATTAATAAGGGATACAACTACAATATTAATGGGGGCATCACTAGTATTATAGGGACCTAACATCATCCAAGCGCATATCCCATTAGAGAAATTTTGAGGTCTAAAAATGGGCCTCCTAAGGATATTATAAAATAATAGATGAAATAATAAAACAAGATTAGATGACTTCATCAATTTTTAAAGGGAAAAATGGAAAAGCTATTTTTTCAACTCGTATTTTCAACTTATCTCCCTACGGTTTTATCAAATTTTGAGCAAGAGCACTCTTTGGATGCAAAATTTAATTCCTTATCTAAGGAGTACCTATGTTTCATACTTTCGATGGAACTTGCTACATTGAAAATGAGAAATACATGGAAAAATGTAATTGCAATAACATTTTTTCATGTATTTCAAATTTTTCCTAGAGTAGGGTCCATCGAAAGTATGCAACATGGGTACTCCTTGGATGAAGAATTAAATTATGCATCCAATGAGTTCTCCCACTCTAAGTTTGAGTAAAATTGTAGTGAGGTAAGTTGAAAATACGAGTTGAAAAGGTAGTTTTTTTTAAATCTTTTTACTTTTTTACTCTAAAAATGGTGAATCATCCCCCATGGTTGACATCATCATCTTGAATCCTATTGGTTATTATAAAGTTTATTTTTGTTTTACATTTTTATTTTGAGGCCCATTTAGACCTCAAATTTCTCAAATGACTGGGTAAATAAAGATGCAAACCTGAAGGTAACAAAACAATGCAAAATTAGATTTCCATCAGTGTTAGTTTTATTGATGAGGTAGAACTAGATGTGGTTCCCCTTGATGTATGTGGAGTCATGTTTGGGAGTCCCTACATGTACATGCGAGATGCAATATTCATGCAGAGAGTGAACGAGTATCGAATCGTCAAAGATGGAAAATCATTCACCACTAACATGCACAAAGGCAAGTCAAACATTCTGGTAAGTGCCAACCAAGCCAAGAGATTGATCAATTCAAGCATGAAGTATGTTTTATTGTTTTCAAGGGAAAATGAGTTTGTAGAAGAGTCAATAAGAGGTAAGGCATCCCTAGAGGTATGTACTAATAAATAGACGTTGAAGGAAATGTAACTAGGTTCGATCTTCATAAATGCATTTTTGATATTTGTATTTATTTAAGAAAAGAACTATTATTTTTTATAATATATGTCAATGAGTTTCTTTCTCATTGAAATAGGTCTAGCACATGTTAAAGTGCTATAGGTGAGTAAAAGAGTCAAAATAATTATGTTGAATACCTTAAGAGCATGTTACAATAGGTATAATTATGTATTAGAGTCAAATAAGACATCTCCAAGCAAAGTCAAGTGTCCTCCAAGCAAAGACACCATCAAAGGAAGAAATTCATAGCAAAGAAGACAAGTCGGCCCACAATCAGCAAGTTGGCCTTCAAGTCTACCTAAAGTAGGGAAAAACCTCTATAAATAGAGGTTGTCCACTCCTCGAACATCAAGCATTCATTCCTCTGAAATATTAGTGAGTAAGGAAGACGAGTTAATGGTGAAGAAAAATCGAAGAAAATGAGCCTCTAGTGCAACGAAGGAGGAAGAAATGCCGAGCCTTGGAAGTTTGTTCTAGGGCTAGATATAGTCACACGTGTGGTCATAACATCCCTCTATGACTTTCACATAAACTTCATTGTTTGGGCTAGATAATTAGGCCTATAAGGCCTTTCAATCAAGTGAAGGAGTTCACTCAAGCGAAGAAGGAAGAGGTCAATCTCACAAGAAATCCCCTCACACGTGCAAAGAAACAGGGCTGCGCTACTGTAATAACAAGTCTGCAACTACATCTCAATAAAGAGCTCGGTTGGGCAAGCGAGAAAGGTCTCCTTATGTGTACTAAGGATCAAGGATAAAACATCTCTTCTAGAGCTCACATAACAAGGTCTATCGTCGATTGTCGGAAGAAGAAAGAGGACGAAGTGCTAGGGAACAAAGTGCCGGAAGAAGGAGGACTAAGTGTCGGGGAACAAAGTGCAGAAAGGAGAAAGGAATTGACCTGTTCTTAGAGGACATTCTAGTCAAGGGTCTAGGGTTTGGAATTTATCGATAGAAGCTTCAATAAAAGAAACTTACCAAAGGGTTTCCCACTCAAGAGAAGAGAGGTTTTGGCCCTTGTAGAGAGCTAACATCTTGTGTTCTTGTTCTTATGTTTTGGCAGTAGTTTGATGAAGTACACACACATGCATTAATAATAATAAGAAGAAGATTAAGCTAATAAGAAAAAAAAGTAAAAAGACTCCACAAATTGTTATCAAGTCAAGAAGAATCACACTACACCTGATTGCCTTTGATTCTTCAACATGGTATTAGAGCTAAGATGACACATCAAGGAAAGGAAATCTCAAGAACACTCATCAAGGAAGGACATCTACAAAATTTGAAGCGTCAAGCCAAAGTGTCTATCTCATCAAGGACAAGAATGTTTACCATCCATCACTCATCATGGAAGATCAAGCACATCTCATCAACAAGCAAGTCCACTTGGAGAAAGAAACTTGAAGAACCACAAGATCTAAGGAAGGCAAGCCATCAAGTATTCAAGGAGAAATCAAGTCCACTACATCTAAAAATATATCAAGTAAGTATATGTGCCCTTATGAATATACATCAATGTATTTTTGCAAGGAAAGCAACAAATTGGTAGGTACCAATAACTTTCTTGCATGGAAGAAGAGGACTGATTTACTTCTCAAGGAGAATGAAATTCTAGAACACATAAAAGGGAATATCACTATCCCTTCTAAGGAACAAAATAAAGCCTTAGCAAAGTACAATAAGGATGAGAAGATCTCAAAGGATTCTAATAGAATCTATCAAGGACTCTCTCATTCCTTATGTCTCCAAACTTGAAACATCGAAATAAATCTATGATAAACTAGTAGAGCTATTCTCAGTAAGCACATCTGGAGAAGTGATATATCTTAGAAATTATTTGTATAAGATGAAGATATCAAAGGAAGGAATAACTCCATATTTCATGAAGATCTCTGAGATGAGGGATCAACTTCGAGAGTTGGGAGAAATAATGTCTGACAAATAAATGACAACCATAGTACTCAATGCTCTACTTGAGGATTGAGGCAACTTCACATCAAGCATGTATGCCAAGAAGGAAGCTACCCCACTAATTGAATTATGGTCTCTATACAAGATAGAGGAAACTAGACTCAAAGCAAAGGAAGATGTGGGATGAAAGGAGCAAGCATTTGCAACCATGCCTAAGAACAAGGGAATATATGGAAAATTTGGTCCATGAAGAACAAACAATAGAGATATGTCCCAAATCCAATGATTTGGATGCCAAGAATATGGACACTACAAAAGGAATTGTGCAAAACTTAAGAAGGACAAAAAAAAAGGGAAGAAGCTTAGATGATTGAAGAGGTGAAAGAAGAAGAAAAGAAGCAAAAGAAGGAAGATCCTCAAGATCTCTACTATGACTAAGTCTACTTCTTTACTTCTTCTTTCAAAGTTTTGAATAGTATAGGAGCATGTAGGAATATAATAAAATTGCGTGGCTAGAAACATCTTCTAGAATCTATAAGCATGATGTACATAGAGTTCAAAATACTCATTTAGAAGGAGCATTTATAAATAGAACAAAATGCATGGTTAGAAATATCTTCTAGAATATAGGAGCATGGTAGATATAATTGAAGATATTCATGTAGAAGGAGCATACCTAGTATAGGACCTCATCCACTATGAAAGAAAATTTATCATGAGTAAGGATCTTATAAGGCCTCCATCATTAAAAGGAAGAAACATTTGCAGGGCAAGGGTATTCAAGATCCTCTGATGGAATCTCCAAAAGAAGATTCATAAACAAAAGCAGATGTCTCATTAGGAGTCCCATTCATGGGATTCAAAGAAAAGGATGATATGCAGGCAAGTTAAGATGAAGCGAGAAGGGACACACCATGGAAAATCAATTGAAGATAAGATGATCAAAGGAGAATCGAGATGAGGTATGTATGCATCAAATTTTAGTCATGTTATCATATACATATTATTGGGTCATGAGAATAGTTCTACGACATGATCAAGTATGAAAGAATATCTTTCACCAATGACATGCTCGAAGGCATGTACTACAATGCTATGAAGGTCAACAAAAGGAAATACTCACATAAGAGTATAAGATTGCTGACTAAGAAGCAAGAAGAAATGTTGACTAGTTCAAGAAGAATGCAATGAAGAAGTGCTTCCACAAGGAGTAGAAGGTGGTTGACCAATCTATCTAAGAAGAAGTAAAAGAAAGAGACCAAGCATGAGAAGAACACCATGGTCACAAAGAATCACTATCTGACAAAGATCCACTGAAGACACCTTCCGAAAGAAGGTAGGACAATTTTGACAAAGGAAGGAAAAGATCAAAGGACCCTTGACACCTATGAAGGCCTTGAAGATATGAAAGGTGCATATAACTGATTCTACTCTACAAATATGTCATGATGATGAATTCATCCAACAAAAGCACCATTTAATGTTGAAGCAATATCAAGATGAAGTCATGAAGGGCTACTAGATCAAAGCATGGGAAAAAGCAAGTACAACGAAGCATCCATGTGAAGAGTAGTTCGAAGCATGAACAAATGACAGAGGAGTATCCAGATGGAAAGAGAACTTGATAAATGACAAGAAGGCCACTTTCCATGAAAGAAGCAATGACATGACAAACCAGGAAGGAAAGTGATTGATGGATGGTGCCCTACCAAGAAGAAGTTAGAGCAAAGACTTCATGACATTAAAGGAAAGAAGGAGATCAAGCAACTGGAGGAACCTTGAAGAAGAAGTTGTTGATGAATGGACACGTTTCTAGCTAAGAGGGAGTTGTAACAAGTTCCCAATTACAAAGGAACTTGGACAAGTACCTTGTCAGAATATACTTGGGCATGTCTTCCTCAATTGAGAGGAAGAGATAGACACAACATTCTTGTCTTCACTTGGGAAGAAAGAATGGAAGGATTGGGTAATCATCTTACATTCGATACTCTTTGAGTATGTGTAGGGAATCCAAGACAAGAGTAGGCAAGAGGACCAATATTCTTTAAGGGTTAGGAACCCAAGATAAGAATAGTCCTAGAAGATCATACTCAGTGAACACCCGGGTGGGTACCTTGAGAGACAATGACTAAGGTGTCTATAAGTCACTGGTCTTGTCAACATTGTGCTCTGATCTATTGAGATATAGAGTTGTCAGTCAAGGTCTTGCCATGGAAACAATGTTGGTGACTATGCTGCTATAACTTATGGATTTCCAATCCGATTTCTATTATGTGAATTCTTCAAGATTGAAAAATAGCAAACATCTTGTAATGTTGTATGAATACCTCCCTAGTTAAGAGGGAGCGTTGAAGGAAATGTAACTAGGTTTGGTCTTCATAAATGTACCTTTGATATTTGTATTTATTCAAAAAAAGAAATATTATTTTTATAATATATGTCAACGATTTTCTTGCACAGTGAAATAGGTCTAGCACATGTTCAAGTGCTATAGTTGAGTCAAAGAGTCAAAAGAATTATGTTGAAGACCTTAAGGGCATGTTACATTAGGTATACTTATGTATTAGAGTCAAAGAAGACACCTCCAAGCAAAGTCAAGTCTCCGCCAAGCAAAGACACCATCAAAGGAAGCAATCTGTAGCAAAGAAGACAAGTCGGCCCACAGTCAGCAAGTTGACCTTCAAGTTGGCCTAAAGGAGGGACAAACCTCTATATATAGATGCTATCTAATCCTCCAATGTCAAGCATTAATTCCTCTAAAAATTAGCAATGAAGACGAGTTAAGGGTGAAGAGAAAGCGAAGAAAAGGAGCCTTTAGTGTAGCAAAGGAGGAAGAAATACCGAGCCTTGGAAGTATGTTCTAGGGCTAAATACAGTCACATGTGCGAAAAGGAGAGGGTCTCCTTGTAGTCATAACAACGCTCTATCACAGTCACATAAACTTCATTGTTTGGGCTAGATAATTAGGCCTATAAGGCCTCTCACTCAACCGAAGAAGGAGTTCACTCAAACAAAGAAGGAAGAGGTCAATCTCACAATAAGTCCCCTCACTCGTGCGAAGAAACAGGGCTGCACTACTGTAATAACAAGTCTGGAACTATATCTCAATAAAGAGATCGACTTGGCAAGAGAGAAATGTCTCCTTATGTGTACTAAGGATCAAAGATAAAACATCTCTTCTAGAGCTCACATAACAAGGTCTATCATCAATTTCCGGAAGAAGAAAGAGGACGAAGTGCTGGGGAACAAAGTGCAAAAAGGAGAAAGAAAATGACTTGTGCTTCGAGGACATTCTAGTCAAGGGTCTAGGGTTTGGCATTTATCAATAGAAGCTTAAATAAGAGAAACTTACCAAAGGGTTTTCCTCTTAAGAGAAGAGAGATTTTGGCCATGGAAAAGGGCCAACATCTTGTGTTTTTGTTCTTATGTTTTGGTAGCAGTTTGATGAAGTACATACAAATGCATTAATAATAATAAGAAGAAGATTAAGATATTAAGAAAAAAAAGTAAAAAGATTCCACAAATTGTTATCAAGTCAAGAAGAATCACACTACACCTGATTGCCCTTGATTCTTCAACAATAGAAAGAAAAACTAGAAGAGTTGATACATGGATACATGGATGTGTTCCGGGAGCATAAAGTGTTACCACTTAAGAGGGAAGTGGAGCACAAGATCCAACTATTGTTGGACTCCCCATTGCCAAGCATTGGGTTGTACAGACAATATATTATAGAAGCAAATGAGGTGAAAAAATAGTTGCAATAGCTACTGGAACATGGTGTCATTCGACTGTGTACATCCCCACGTGGGTCAACCATCATCATTGTACCAAATAAGGATGGGACTTGGTGGATTTGTATTAATTATGGGGTGTTGAACAAAATCACGTTCAAGAACAGGTATCCCACTACCCAAGATAAATGATCTACTGGATTAGTTGCAACAAATGAAATACTTCACCAAGCTAGACCTTATAAAGTCAAAGAAGAAGATACCTAGAATATTGCCTTCATTTAAAACCCTCCTCCCACATTTACCCAAGTTAATCGGTAAACTGAGGTAAACATGTGACGAGAGGCTACTATGCCGTGATTCAACTCCCCATGTACAGTTAAGGAGGTGGAACTGACAAAACCAAACCAATCTGACCTTTCACACATGCTACAAAACCTTCAGGAGCCAACCAACCCTTCTAGGTGACCAACCCCTGAGGCCACTTGACATTTCACTGATCTGGACCCCCAGCCGCTCCCATGACAATCCATGCATGTGACTAAGGCCTTCCAGTCACCCTCACAACAAGGTCATGCCAACGATTGTGGACTTTTTCAGCTAGTTTTGAGGTAGCGACACCGTATTCTGTGCCACTTTTTTTAGGGTGAGGACTCAGGCCACTTCCCAGAACTTCATAAACTTTTAGAAATGATAAATAACATTGGAACAAAGTTATTAATGCAAACACTTGATCAATGACTTGACTGGACCTCTACTAGCCATGACAAGCATTTCATCAAACATGTTACAAATATGCAATCTATAAGTCATAACAACAGATATGAGCATAGGGTTCTCATACTTATCTGAGATTCGTAAAGAAACATTTTTTCCACATCACAATAGTTCCATTATCATCTATTAGGTCATATATTAATTTAACTTTCAATTACTAATAAAAACACGATGAGATCCATACATAAATACGATAATAAAACAAATTCATAACAAACATATAACCAACATAAATAACAAGGATATAACAACCATATAATCCACATATAAGCCAACACATTCACACATGAAATACTAAGGAGAATAAACTATTATTAATGAATGCAAAATCCAACCAAGTTTGAGACTTCCATGAACCACTCGACCATAGGTTGGCTGGACCAATTCTTTCTTTCAACCAATAACCCCCATGCCATATTCCAAACATGAATGTGGGACTCAAAACCAAACCAAACCAAGTTTCCTCAAGCTTTACCGCAATCCCCATCGGATCACTAGGCCCTAAACAAGAATGGATGCCATCGGATTTCTCTAAAAACATAGTGAGGAATTTGCTTGTCTCTTAGTCTCTAGGATTTATCGTATATCCGACCATACAATGGTTGAGGATTCCTAGGCCTAATCAAGACTCCACCCTCCAAGCTTTAACGTATATCCTGCCATTCACCGGTCAAGGATTCATAGGCCTGATTGAGGGCACACACCTCTAGGATTTACTTTATGTTGTGCCATTCACCAATCGAGGATTCTTATGCCCACCGAGGCACACGAAATATGGATTTACCGCAATCCCACTCTAGTCTAGGGATTCATAGGCCTTGTGCTCTTTCTTTCAGAGACCACCTCACTCAGTTTCGAAACCATCCAATAATCGAAATCAACCAAATACAAGAGAATCCATCACACCATGGTTGTCCGGAAATGGCAAGGCAAGGTTGAACTATCACACCTGTCGAAACCCATGCTAATGACAACAAGAGAACTAAATACACACATGCATGTACCATGCATGCCAAATCTGGCAAAGAAATCACACATGCAAATAGATACCTGCAAATAATCTCACTGTCGTTGCTTGATCCTTCTCTTCCTTGCTTGATCTTTGCCTTCTTGGTTCTTCCTTTTCTTTCTTGATCCAATGCTAGAGTGCTCCAAGAAAACTCTGTTTCCAAGAGAGAGAGAGAGAGAGTAGAGAGGGAGCTCCAAAATTGAACTAACCAAAGGTTACCAACTTATCCTCAGAAGCCTTTTTATTAATGAGGCCTCTAATTTCTTCAATTTCCATTATTTTATTTCAATTTCCTCCTCCTATACAACCTTTGACCTTTCATCTTCTTTTTCTCCTAATTTCCTTTATTTTCATAAATAAAATGCCAATTAATGCCTCTTGTCTTTTCAAATCCTTTTCCACTTTCTTTGCGAATTTCCTTTAGCCATAATAACCGAAATGAAAACCCACTAGGATGTTTTTTCCAACATTCAACTTGGAATACATGTCCCATGACCATGGTCTTATTTTACCTTTATTAACTTTATTACATAGATTTTTTACCAGGGCTATTGCAGAACCCTCCCCCTTGGAGGAACACCGTCCTCGATGTTCAATGGCACCTACCACCAGAAAGACTACTGAAAACAAAACATACTACCCATGAAGCTTTATAACACAACTATTTGCAGTATTTACAATGACCATTGCTAAAAACATGACAATTATACTGTGTACTGGAGATTTATAACACAACTCATTACGATATTTACAATAACAACAACATACACTTATGCACATTTTCTTGAACTGAAAAATAACCATAATGTCTATGGAGCTTTATAAATCCAACTCAATACAATATTTACAATGATATACACATGTACATATACACACATTTGTTTTAAACAACAAATAAAAGGATATGATGCCTGCATCAACAACAAGGGATTCCAAAGGCTCACACCTTTGCCCTCAAAGTAATACCTGGATTCACCTCCTCCCCAGGAAGTCCAGGATCCACTGTCAAAATCAAATCCGCATCCAATGTCCAACGCTACAATCCTACACCACTTGTCCTCTTAGTGAACAATTACTAGCTCATTATTCCAGGGCAGACTTTCCAATGTGCATTTGATTCCATCTGGCAATGCTAATGACCAAAAATAAATGTATTCCCCAGCCTTCCATTCTTTGCTACATAGTCGCTCAGGCAATCCGGTCACCCCCTTCCGTGTAATCACTCACCTTCCAAGTTCCCCCGCATCCCCTATCCAGGGCGATCCATCCCTTGGAAATACTTCCTCGCATTGGAAGGTCAAACAACCAAGGCATATAATCGCCTAAAAACCATCATACCGGCCATAGCATGATCATGGAAGTCAATGGACACTATTGAGTATTAGTGTCCCACAATGGCCTTGCTCTTGGAGTGCTTTACCAACATACTGCTGCCTATTTCAATTACTTTTTCCTGTTGCTGCTAGTTCTTGCAATCAATTTCAACCACCCAAGTAGGCATTTCATGCTTTGAAGTAGCAAGCACATAATTTCCATTAGCCTAAAAACAAATTCAAATAATACCTCATCAATGGCCTGTCAATAAGGTACACGTGAAATCCTATTCACTTAATGTCACAACAAGTCAAACTAGTGTCTTGACCAAATCATTATGTATAAACATATCACATCTGGTTAGCTTAAACTCAACCATCATAAATTAAGAATCATGAATCACATGATGATGATGATGATGATGATGGTTAACGTCCACTGAGACCAAATTGGTCTATCGGACCTACAATTTTCTTAATTTTTACTTGTCTGGCTCCTCGTCTTTCTTGGCGAGATTGGTGTTGTAGCTTTCTTTCTTTTCTCTACGGTCTTCCAACTTCCTTTGTCTCGCATCTCCTTCATCTCTTCTGGTTCTTGAGACATTGGTGTCTTAGCTTCGTGATCTATTGTGTTATCTGCGTTGCTATTAAATGAATATTTATTTTCCGCGGTAATCAAACCCTCATAACTGTTGATTTGTTGGGGCGGGCTTTCTCCTTGCTCGTTTTGAGAGTTGTTTCCTTCTTCCTTGATTTCTTGTGACTCATTTTCTTTAGAATATTCTTCTTCTTTGATGACAGTGTAGTGTTCTTTTTGTGCTCCTTCCCACCATGTAGATTTGTGGTG
>APFE030498057.1:142382-157430 GCA_000404065.3 Pinus taeda | reverse complement strand
GTGAAGATGCCTTTTGGCTTAATGAATGTTGGTGCTACGTTTCAACGAGCTATGGACATTGCATTTGCTGATGAAATAGGAAAATTCATAGTCATATATCTGGATGACATCATTGTTTTCTAAAAAACAGATGAGGAACATTTACTTCACCTTAGAAGAGTCTTCGAGAAGTCTAGAAGATTTTGTTTTTCCTTGAACCCAAAGAAAACATAAATTTGGATTAGAAGAAGGAAAACCCTTAGGCCACATAATTTCAAAAGATGGGATAAAGATTGATCCAACCATAATTGAAGTTATTCAGAAAATCGACCATCCTAGGAATATAAAGGAACTTCAGTCTTTTATTGGAAAAATCAATTTCCCAAGGAGATTTATCCCTAACTTAACTGAACTTCTAAGAAATTTAACTAACATGCTGAAAAAGGACACTGAGGTGAAATGGAACAATGGAGCAAGACATGCATTTGACCAGGTAAAACAAGCCTTAACACAAGCCCCCGTGTAGATTAGTCCTGATTTCACTAAGGATTTTCTCATTTTTTCATTTGCATCTAAGCATACCATTGCAGCAATTCCCTTGTAGAAGAATAATGATGGATATGAACAACCCATTGCTTTCATTAGCAAAGCCTTAAAAGATGTTGCATTAAATTACAACATTATGGGAAAGAAAATATTTGCTTTAGTGAAAGCCATTAAAGATTTTAGAGTTTATGTTATTCATTCACATATAATTGCATATGTTCCTAATGCTGCAGTGAAGGACATACTGACCCAAAATGGTACTAATGGGAAAATAGGTAAATCAATTGCCATTATTCTTGAATATGATATTGAGATCAAACCAACTAAGCTCATTAAAGGTCAGGGATTAGCTAAATTAATGGCTGAATCTAATTTTCATGTTTTGAATATGAATTTTGTAGTTGCATTAGACGAACAAGAAGAGCAGACGACTCCACAAGTATTTGAGAGTTTTGCAAACTCTGCCTAGTATGGAGATCTAATTTTTGTTTTACAAAATTTATAGGCTCCTCCTGGTTTGACCAAAACTAAATCTAGATTTTTGAAACTAAAAGCTATGAAATTTTGTATTTTAGCAATGGGGTTTGGATTTCATTGCAGAGATCCATCCTTGATCTTCAACCCAACATAAGTGGATTCTCACTGCCACTAACTATTTCACCAAGTGAATTAAAGAAATTCCTACAAGGAAAGCTACTGATGTAGTGATTATCAATGTTTTAGAAACTAATATTCTTTCAAGGTTTGGTTGTCCCAATAAAATTATCACTGACAATGCAGCAACATTTAAGTCCAAGAAGATAGTGGAGTTTTGCAACAAATATCATATCACTTTGGGACATTCTACTACTATTACCCTTAGGGTAATGGGTTAGCAGAATCTTCCATTAAAATTCTGGTTAATATCATCAAAAAATTGCTGCAAGATAATAAGAAATCATGGCACATCAAGCTAGTCAATGCATTATGGGTTGATAAGCTTACCACAAAGAAATAAACTGGTCTTTCCCCTTATCAACTAGTTTATGGAATGGATGTTCTTTTTCCAACCTCCCTACTTGTCCCTGTTATGAAAATGTTGCGGGAACTACAAGTTGAACCCAATGACATTCAAAGAAGGGTTAATCAGACAATACAACTACAACATATTAGAGAAGAATTTTACAATAACACTCACCTAATTCAAGAAAATATCAAGAAAATTTATGACAAAAGAAGAAAGGTTGAGGATTTTCAGTTGGGACACACCGTTTTAAAATGGGATTCTAGGAGAGAAGATAAGGGTAAGCATGGGATATTTTATAATTTATGGCAAGGTCCTTATAAAATCTGTGCATACAAAGGTAACAATGCTTATGGATTTAAGACATCTGTGGTATATATCTTTAGACTTAGTTACCAGAGAATCCACAGTAAAAACCATTTTCTGTCAACGTTTCAAATCCCAACCGGGATCCATCATCAGGACTTCTTGAATGATGATTGTAGAAGAGCTTAATTGAGGGTTTTAAATAGTTAAGAGGAGAGTAGATTTAAGGATGAGAAGAATGTCAGCTTGATTTAAAAATATTAATTGTTGATTAATTATTGATGAGTTAATTTATTAATTTAAATTATTATTATAATGCTTAATCTTAATATCGCTAAACCTTAATAATAGTATTAATAGTCTTAATAATTAATAATTAAGGTAGTAATCATTATTATAATTCTTAGTAATTATTAAACTTAATAAATAAGCAATTTAATATTTAATATATGTTAGTCTAATATTATTAATTATCAATTAGAATGTGAAATTTTATCTTTATTTTTATATTATTAGTATCTAATTGAATAGTAATATTGTTAATTGATAATATAATTTTTATTTTATTATATTAATAAATATATATATTATTTATTAGTATTAATATAATTATGTATTAAAATTAATTAATATTAATAATATTAAAAATCAATTTTAATAATTATATAATTAAATATTAATTAAATTAAATTAACATTAATTAATTGTAATTGATATCAAGACCTAATATCTAATATTAATAATTAAATTTATCATTTATTATGAATATTACTGGAACATTTAATTTCTATAAAATGATTAACTATTAATAGATATAATTAAAAGATCTTAATTAATGTTCATAAATAACAATTATATAGTAATAGCTATTATCATAATTATTATTGTAAATGTTGTAATTAAATACTAATTATTATTATTATTATGATACTTAAATTGTTATAGTAATGCTACTAACTACTAACTATTAGAATAGGAGAGAGGTATCTACTCACTGATTGCTATACCTGGGATGTATTGGTGATCATGTTTTCTCTGATTAAGGGAAGCCAACTACCACTAATCTCAATACCATGGTCTCTATTGAGATTAAGTGGATGCTTGATAATCTTTCACCTATGATGTTGTTCTCCCCTTGCAACAATTGAGGCGCTTTCCAAGTAGACATGGTGCTTAGTTTTTTGAGGAGTGTTCTGCCAAGGCCAAAGTACGAGACCTTTCATTTCTAATATCAACTCCATGTTCCTTGAGTCTTGTCTTCAAGGAGCAACCTGTTTCACCAATGTAGCTTTTCCCACATGAACAATCTATTTTATAGACTCCCTTAAGATGATGTCTATCAATATTATCTTTGATAGACCTCATACCTTGTCTAATAGTTTCGGGGACTGAGAATTGCGTGATTATGTTTTTCTTCCTTAGGATTTTAGCAATCTTGTATGTTACTCCATGAATATAAGGTAGAAATACCCTACCACACAGAGGTTGGTCTTGAGCCTTAGGTTCATGAGATAACACCCTTCTTTTAGCTTTCTATATTGCTCTTTTAATCTCTTTTTCTTTGTAGCCTATACTCTTAAAGGTTGAAACTAATAAATTTAAGGATGAGAAGAATGTCGACTTTATTTAAAAATATTAATTGTTGATTAATTACTAGCGAGTTAATTTATTAATTTAAATTATTATTATAATGCTTAACTTAATTATCGCTAAACCTTAATATGGTTTATAGTCTTAATAATTAATAATTAAGGTAGTAATTCATTATTATAATTTCTTAGTAATTATTAAACTAATAAATAAGCATTTAATATTTATTATATGTTAGTCTAATATTTATAATTATAAATTTGAATGTGAATATTTATTTTTATTTTTTATATATTATATCTAATGAATAGTAATATTAGTATATGTATTAATATTAAATTATTTTTTTTTTATGTAATAATATATTAATAAATATTTATTTTTTTAATTTATTAGTATTTAATAATTGATATATTAAAATTATATATTAATAATTTAACTATTAATAATGATAATTAATATCAAGACTAAAATTATTATTATAATTAAATTAGTAATCATTATTATGAATATTTTGTTGAAATATTAATTTCAACTACCATGCAATGCAAATCTGGCAGACTTCCCCGCACCGCCTTATGCTGATCGCTGGTATTTCACCAGAGAGCAGCGATCACATCGATTAGACGACGCTTGTCCACCGCTGACGTTTCAAAACCACCATTCCCCAGCGCATAAAGTTCAGCAAGGAAGGGGCTTGCGATTTTGACCACAGCCGTCCGATTTTTGAGAAGCAGATCAACGGTTGATGTACAGGCTTGCAGCAAGTTGCTTGACGTGAAGTGAATTTTTTGTTTGACCTCCGTATGACTTACAATGGCCGTATGACTGAACCATATGAAAAGCTGATTGAAAAGCGTTGGATAGACGTGGAGTGAAATCTACGTTTGGTACTAAAAATTTATATGGCCATGTGAAGTAATTAAAGTAATTTACTACGGTTGTTGCTTTAGGTAAAGTGTTAGTTTTATTGTTTTTTACTTTACGAGAGTATGGGCACAAGTAAACGCATGTAAGTTTTTTTTATATATGTAATGTTTTTGTATTCATTGGAGAGGTATTGTAACCCACGTAGCAGCGTGAAGAAAGTTTTTTCCATTGAGTGAAAACGAAAGTAATTCACAGCAGCGAATGTAATGTGTTGTTTTAAAGGGGAGCACGCAGTGCCAATGTGATTGTTGCTCGCTGAAGGAAAAGAATACGCAACAGCGTTGAAGAGAAATGTAAGTGAAGCACAGCTGAGCGCAAATGAAAAAGAGGGCAAAATGCAGCAGAGCGTGAATGTCCAGTTTTTGTGGATGGAATGAAAAGAGAAACTCGCCGCAGCGAATGTAAGGAGAATTTTTTTCAGCAGGTTGAATGTAATACACACAACAGTGTGGATGTAATGCAAAGAATACGCAGCAACGTAGAAATGTATATGCAAGGGAAGCACACAACAGCACGAAGGTGGAGTATTCCCCTGTTTTGTTTTGTAAAACATGAAATGAAATATGCACGCAGCAGCGTGAGTATAGTTTATGTTGGTGAATATGAAAATGTAGCACACAACATTGTGAATATGTTTTGGTGTTTTTGTTGTTGAGAAAGGGAGCACGCAGCAGCGTGACTGTAATATTTTTTGTTGAACATATGTAATGGGAATGTGCAGCAGTGCTTATGTCATTTTTGAGAATGAAATGTAATGCAAAGAAATATGCAACAGTGTGAATGTTAGAAGAGTGAAGAAGTTTTACACATAGCAGTGTAATGTTTTTCAGGAGAGGACAAAGTCTGTAATGCATAGTAGTGCAGAGATATTACAACTTGAGCGCCATTGTGAAGAGCAGCGCGAATGAAGAGATTTTTACACACAACAGTGTAAAATCTCAAAGCAGAGATAGAGTAAATTTATTTGTGTGGAACTAAAGCGTTCCCTAGTTGTGAAATCCCTCTGTTAAGAGGAAGATGCTTTTGTAACAGCAGTTGTGAAATCCCTCTGTGTGAGGAAGATGCTTTTGTAACAGCATTTGTGAAATCCCTCTGTGTGAGGAAGATGCTTTTGTAATAGCATTTGGAGAATCCCTCTGTTAAGAGGAAGATGATTTATGCAACAGTTTGGTTTTCTATTAATGAATACAAGTTTTATTTGCATTGTTGAAACACCGTTACTGAAACACTGTTGACGAAACTCTGTTGCTGAAACATCGTATTCCGCAAACGATTTTTTTTAATTTCTGCTGTGTTAAGAAACAGAGCATTGTTCTGTTCTGTTCAGTTTTGTTTGGAATTATCAGAAATTCCCAACAGTGGTATCAGAGCATCTTTCCTCTGTATATTTGTTTTTCCCAACATATTTACTAGGAATGTTTAATTTTTATAAATAGATTAACTAATTAATAGATCTTAATTAATACTTAATAATAACAATTTATAATAATAATAGTTAATGATAATTGTAATAGCTATTATCATAATTATTATTGTAAATGTTGTAACTAAATACTAATTATTATTATTATTATTATACTTAAATTGTTATAGCAATGTTACTAATTACTAACTATTAGAATAGGAGAGGGATATCTACCTACTTATTGCTATACCTGAGATGTATTGGTGATCTTGATTTCTCTGATTAAGGGAAACCAACTACCACTAATCTCAATACCATTGCCTCTGTTGAGGTTATGTGGATGTTTGATAATTTCAAGAGCTTCTCTAGTCTTTTGCCTATGATGTTATTCTTCCCTTGCGACAATTGAGGCACTTTCCAAGCAGACATGGTGCTTAGTTTTTGAGGAGTGTTCTGCCAAGGCCGAAGTACAAGACCTTTCATTCCTAATATCATCTCCATGTTCTTTGAGTCTTGTCTACAAGGAGCGACCCATTTCACCAATGTAGCTTTTCCCACATGAAAAATCTATTTTATAGACTCCCTTAAGCTGATGTCTATCAATATTATCTTTGATAGACCTCATACCTTGTCTAATAGTTTCAGGGGCTGAGAATTGCGTGATTATGTTTTTCTTCCTTAGGATTTTAGCAATCTTGTCTGTTACACCATGAATATAAGGTAGAAATACCCTACCACGCAGAGGTTGGTCTTGAGCCTTAGGTTCATGAGATAACACCCTACTTTGAGCTTTCTCTATTGCTCTTTTAATCTCTTTTTCTTTGAAGCCTATACTCTAAAAGGTTGAAACTAATAGATGTAAGGATGAGAAGAATGTCTGCTTTATTTAAAAATATTACTTGTTGATTAGTTACTCATGAGTTAATTTATTAATTTAAATTATTATTATAATGCTTAATCTTAATATCACTAAACCTTAATAATAGTCTTAATGTCTTATTAATAAATAATTTAAGGTAGTAATCATTATTAAATTCTTAGTAATATTAAACTATAAATAAGTAGTTAATATTTAATATATGTTAGTCTATATTTATAATTATAAATTAGAATGTGAAATATTTTATTTTTTATTTATATATTATATTAGTATCTAATCATAGTAATATTAGTATATTGTATAATATTTAAATTTTTTATTTATTAGTATTAATAATAATTAATTATATTAAATTAATTAATATTAAAAATCAATAATAATAATTAATAATTAATAATAATTTAATTAATATTAATAATTGATATTAATATCAATAATTGATAATTAATATCAAGACCTAATAATTAATATTAATAATTAGATTAGTAATCATTATTATGAATATTTACTAGGAATGCTTAATTTTTATAAATAGATTAACTAATTAATAGATCTTAATTAATACTTAATAATAACAAATTATAATAATAGTTAATGATAATAGTAATAGCTATTATCATAACTATTATTGTAAATGTTGTAACTAAAACCCTCAATTAAGCTCTTCTACTATCATCATTCAAGAAGTCTTGATGATGGATCCTGGTTGGGATTTGAAACGTTGACAGAAAATGGTAACAATGTTTATTTATTGCAAGATATGAATGGAGTAGATATTCCTGATGGACCAATCAATGGCAGAATGCTCAAACATTATTTTTCATGATCATAGTTTACTTCTTCACAAGATTCATTGTACATATCATTTACCTTGTATTGCGATGAGTGGGTGACTTATTATCAGAAGTTGAAGCCCGAGGAGAAGGCCATAAGCCCCTGATCAATTTGTCACCATAACTACAACAACAATGAATAAGTCAAATGTAGAAAACTGAAATAGATGATCTAAGGCTACTCGTCAACAATGTTCTTCGCATCTCAAGGAGAATGCCTTCCCTAGCTGGAGCCTATGTTAGGGTCCTATAATTTATAGGATCACAAGGTGATTCAAGATTTTTCACATTTATTCCAGTATGTAAATAATATTGCATTTGTAAATAATTTCCCAAAAAAAAATTATAAATAAAAAATGAAAAGAGGATATAAAACAAAATAACAGAAGAAAAAAAAAGAAGAAGATAAAAATAGAATAAAAAATGATGATAAAAGAACCCCACAGAAAAGGAAAAAAAAAGTGATGCTAGTTGAAGTGCCACTGGTAGTATAATAATTTTTGAAAAAGAAATTCATGAAATTGTGTGCAGCTTGTTCAAAATGCCAAAATACTTCTTCTTGTTTGAAACATATTGCTTAATCATATTCAAGCAAATTTCAATTTATGTAAATTATGTTAGAATGAATAACTTATCCAAACAGTGTAATCTTGCCTATGATTAGGTTATGTAATTTAGATGAAAACATTAATCCAACAGTGTAATCTAGATTAATACAATTGTTAGATAAATGATACATTTTGAATAGGTGTTTTGATCCTTTAAATTGCAAAAATAAATAAGGGTTTGCACTCCTAAATGTACTATAGTTGGTTTTAGTTAGGTTGGCTTGGGGGGGAAATGGAACTTATTATAAAAAATACCAATCTGTGGTATCATTTATCTAAGGTCTGGACTTTATTGTAAAATTATATGGTTGATAAGACATTTTGTCATTAATGCTCAAATGGTGCACATCTCCCTACTCGCGATCATATCGCCTTATTCATCAGATGACTCCTGCACCTTTTCGGCCCCCTATTGGCTTAGGGGGTCCTGACCAAGTTCAGAGTTAGTAGCGCCAACCAACAAAACCCTACAATAATGGCCCTTGCGGAAACAACCTGTGTAGCGTAGGCTACAGTCTCACCCGAAGTAGTATGGGGGGATGCTGGAACCAAGTTTCTAAATCAAGAGATCAGTGTGATGTTTTTTAGCACCTCAGGTTTGCCTTCGTGCAGATCTATAAGCCCTTAGAGATCGATACTGCAACTCTACCGAAACAGCCCCCAAACCTTCACAAAGGTCTACGACTGGCTTTTGAGGACCGTTATAGTTGATTTACTCTCTTACGCACATTGGAGAATAGTCCTAAGTTAGGGTTTGCGGAGATAATCTTACGTTATTAATAAACATTTGCTAATTCCTCGGAGTCTTCGCGAAATTACATAAACATGCTTGTGTACATCATCTAACAGTTATTCAATAAAATCGTGCATTATTAGATCAATATTTCATAAACATTGCATTCATTCACAACATATGTTGTAAATGGAAATAAACAGAGATAAATAGATATACACATAACTCTTCAATAATCTTCTTTCTTGATCTTCAGTTCAGGTTTATAGACTCAAAAATACCCTACTCACTCAGCTGCAGGTGTCCGCACACTCAGTTGTGGACTCTATCTAGGCCTCTGCGCACTCAGCTATAGAGCCTTTCTCTTCTATCTGACCCACTTCTCTATGCTAAGACGTTTCTTCTATCGACCCATTACTAACATCATTATCTTCTATCGTGCCTTACACTCTCTAAGACACACCTATTTATACCTTTTTTTCATACAATCCCATGGTCTACGGACCATGGGTGGGTCTCAAAACTGACTCAACTTTTACATAAACAAGGGGCCAAAACCCCTTTGAGTCCTAACCATCTACGCACTCTACATCCATAATTCACAGAGACTTTACATTACTTACAACATTTACATCAAAACCTGGGTTATTTTAACCTCAAAACTGACCCAGGGAACCCCATCCCAACAGGCCCCCAACACAAAGATCTCCCTCGAGTCACTCATTGTTATGAAACCAACTCACAAAAGGATAGAAAAGATAGACCAACGCCTTAGAATTCAGCCTCTTCGAGGGGGAAACCTCCTTTACATTACACACATGAACAATTATTGGATGATTGAAATGAGAAAACCTCCTTTCTATATATAGAAGTCTAAGGGGTCACAATATAGCCAAGCCGACCTAACAATAATAATATAAAGGCACAAAAAAAACAATAGAGGGATTCTACTGGGCATAATAATGACAATAGGGGCACAACAATAATAATAAGGGATACAACGATAATAGTAATGGGGGAATCACTAGTATTACAGGGACCTAACATGCCCCTCTCCTTCAAAAAGGTGTTGTCCTCAACGCTTGAGTACTTCTGGATGCTTCTGTATAAAATTCTCATCCTCCCATGTGGAAACTTCAATGGGTAAGTTCTTCCACTTGATGAGATACTCTGAAATTGATCGATTTCGTAGCTGTTGAGTTCTTGTTTCTTTGACTGCTTTAGGTTCCAATATGATTTTCCTTCCTCATTAAGTTCTGGCAATATTTTTTTAATTGGAAGCTTGTCACCCATAATCTTCTTTAAGCATGAAACATGGAAAACTGGGTGCACTCGGGAAGTTGCAGGAAGCTCCAATTTGTATGCCATAATACCTATATTTTGCAACACCTTGTACGGACCATAATACTTTGGTGATAATTTATTATCCTTCTTAGCTTGCTTGAGGGACATTTGTTTATATGGATGTAGCTGTAGGAACACCCAATCATGTACATCAAAATTTCTTTCGTTGCGATGTTGATCTGCCTATTGTTTCATTCTATTTTGCGCCAAGGTGAGGTTATCCTGTATGTTGGAGAACTTGTTGTTGATGCTCGATGTGATCTTCCACTGCTTGAACCTTAGAATTTTCTCTTAAATATGATGTGATGGATGGTCGATGATATCCATAAAGTGCCATAAATGGATTCATTTTTGTTCTAGTATGGAAGGAAGTGTTATACCACCATTTAGCCAGAGGCAACCATTTGACCCATTGTGTATGTTCATCAGATACAAAGCAACGAAGATATCCTTCCAAAAATTTGTTTACTATCTGAGTTTGCCCATTTGATTGAGGATGATAAGATGAGCTATGAGTTAACTAAGTACCAAGACAAGAAAATAATTATGTCCAAAAATTTCCAGTGAAAATGGGATCTCTGTCACTTACAATAATCTTTGGGTTTCCATGGTAGATTTTGAATTGTTTCCATAAATGCAGTAGAAATTGTACTCGCTTTAAATGGATGAGATAATTCACACAAGTGTGCATACTTGGTAAGTCTATCAACTACCACCATGATAACACTCTTTCCTTCGGACTTGGGTAACCTGTGATAAAATCCATTGAAACCTCCTCCCAACGTTGGCTTGGAATGGATGAAGGTTGTAATAGTCCTGGGGTCTTAATTGTTTCTACTTTATTTTGTTGACAAACCAAACATTCCACCACAAACTTTTGAATATCTGATTTAAGGCCATCCCAAAAAACTCCTTTTTAACCTGTGGTAGGTTTTTAGAAATCCTGAGTGCCCTCATAAGGGAGAGGTGTGCAATTCCCTAAGAATTTTTTGTTTGAGTTAGGAATTCTTACATAGGTATAATCGATCCTTGTACCATAATGCATCATTTTTCCAGCTAAATGTATCAGATGTACTGGGATCTTGTTGTATCTTTTGAATGAGTGCCCACACCTTCTCATCATTATTAAATTCATCCCTTGATTTGTTTATCCAATCTGGATGGATAATTGAAATGGCGCAAAGAAACACTTCCACATCCTCATCCTTTCTTGAGAGTGCATCTGCCACAACATTTTGCTTCCCTTTTTTGTAGATGATTTCAAAGTCATAACCCAGCATCTTTGTGACCCATTTTTGCTGCTCTTATGAAGATAATCTTTGTTCTAAAAATTATTTAAGACTATCATTATCTGTTTTTACCTTGAAGTGTCTTCCCATTGGGTAGGGTCACCATTTCTTAAGTGCATGTAGTATTGCCAACATTTCCTTCTCATAAATAGCTTTGTGTAAATACTTTCCTTTGATTGACAAATTTAGAAAGCAATGAGTCTTTCTTCTTGTATTAAAACAACACCAATCCCATTTCCTGAGGCATCACATTCCATAATAAAGGTTTTTGTGAAGTCTGGTGTAGCTAAGGCTAGTGCTTGGCACATTGCCTCTTTAAGATGTTCAAAGGCCTTTGTTGCTTCTGGAGTCCATGAAATGCATCTTTCTTCAATAATTTTGTTAGAGGTACTGCTATTCTCCCATAATTCTTAACAAACTTGCAATAATACCCTGTCAACCCAAGAAATCCTCGTCAATGTTTTATGGATGTAGGGATTTTCCATTCCTTAATGGTTTTAATTTTGCTAGGGTCTACCTTAACACCTTCATGAGATACAATATGACCTAGATATTCCACCTTTTGTACTCCAAAGAAACATTTGGATATTTTTGCATATAATTGTTTCTCCTCCAATAGCTTGAGCACCATGTCAACATGTTGGACATGATCCTTCCAAGACCTATTGTAGATTAGTACATCGTCAAAAAATACTAACATAAATTTTCTAAGGGTTTGAAAATGGAATTCATCAAACCTTGAAATGTAGAAGGTGTATTAGTAAGGCCAAAAGGCATGACCAAAAATTCATAATGACCCTCATGAGTTCTAAATGTTGTTTTTGGAATGTCTTCAGTTTGCATTCTGATTTGCTGATATCCTGAATGAATATGCAACTTGGTGAAATAAATTGATCCATGCAATTCATCCAATAATTCATCAATGATAGGAATGGGAAATTTATCTTTAATAGTGAGCTTGTTGAGCTCCCTATAATCTGGACACATGCGCCATCCTTCTTGTGAACCAATAATACTAGAGCAAAGAAAGAACTTTGACTAGGTTGAATTATACCAGCCTCTAGCATTTCTGCAACCATACGTTCAATTTCACTCTTTTGGACATAGGGATATCTGTAAGGCCTGATGTTTGGAGGAACACTTCCTGGAATCAAATTAATAGCACAATCATGATCATGAATAGGTCGGAGGCCTTTGGGAGTCTCAAATACCTTGGAATTATTGTCCAAGAGTTTTTGGAGATCTAGAGAAATGGATGATTTCGATGTGGGAACCTCTAGTGAACATAATTGTACAGTTATGCCTCGTTGTTCTTTCTTTAGAACCTTTGTCATTCTATTAGAGTTGATTAACTTTCTTGGTTTCCCTACAATACCCATTAATTCAACTTCCTTTCCTTCTAAAGAGAATTCCATGTAAAGTTCTTGAAAATTAAAAGCTATTGTACCCAAGGATTGTAGTCATTGGACTCCTAGTACAACATCAACGCCACCCATTGGAATGGAAAGCATTGGGCTATTCAATACATATTATCCCATGGATAGCTTGATATTATGACACTTTCCTGAGCAATTTATGGTTCCTCCACTTGAAACCATCACTTGGTGCTGGATATAGGAGTAAATTCAATTCCTCGACTATCTTACAATGAATAAAATTATTGGCACTTCCCAAATCAATCAACACTATTACCTTTTTCTTCTTGATATGCCCTTCTATCTTGATAGTTTGAGGAGTGGTAATTCCAGCCAATGCATTACAAGATATGGTCGGATTCATTTCTTCCTTTTATAGGGTTTTTTCCTGGTGTATATCCTCTTCTTTTGACATTTCTTGTTCCTTTTCTTCCTCCTCTTCACAATCTATGTAAAATAATTTCTTCTCTGCACACTTATGACCTTTAGTGTATTTGCTATCACATCTGTAACAAAGCTCTTTTGCAATTTTTTCTTCCAATTGTTGTGGTGTCAACCTTGTAGGTTTTGGATGGCTAGGGGAAAAAACACTTCCATCTGGCTTCCTTGTTGCCATAATTTTGCTTTCCAATTTTCTTGCCAACTTGAATGCCTTCTCCAATGAATTTGGTTCCCAAAGGAAAACCTCATGTTGGATGTTATCTTTTAAAGTACCTATGAGCACATCAATCCTATGCTCCTCTGGAATATCTTTTACCCTTATATTCAATTTTTGGAAGTCCTCAATGTGCTCCATCATTGAACCCTTTTGTTTGAGATTTATCAATTGGCTAAAGAAAGTGTTGCTTTTTGTATCCTCATAATGTGCTATCATTTCATTCATAAAAATTTCCCAAGTGAAAATTTGTTTACGAGAGCAAAGCCATCAATAACATAAAAATTGATTTGGTTCAAAATATAAAGTTGCAATGTGTAACTCTTGTGTGTTTTGCACATTATGGAGATCGAAAAATTGCTCCATCTGTAGTATCAATGTTTCGGGATCCTTGCCATCAAACTTCCTCATGTTGATCTTTGGAACAAGGTGGTTCTTTGATCCAACATTAGAGTCTATGAAATCATGATTACCATTTATTTTGTTCTCATCATGAGTTTCCTTTACTACCCTTTCGCCATTAGTAAGCATTACTTGTAGAAACTTTGACAAATCTGTTTTCAAATATGTCTTCAAATCTTCCATACCTTTCTTTAAATCATCCATATTAACTTCCATGCCATCCATTTTAGCTTCCATATCGTCCATCTTAGCTTCCACATCATTCATCTTAGCTTCTACGCCTTTCTTTAGACCATCCATATGAGCTTACACGACTTTATTTAAAACATCCATCTTAGCTTCTACGTCTTTCTTTAAATAATCCATCTTATTTTTTGTTACTTTTTGTGCAAGTGGAATTTGTTGCACTAGGTCTCATAATTTTGATATATCATGTT
This sequence comes from Pinus taeda, assembly GCA_000404065.3. NCBI lineage: Eukaryota > Viridiplantae > Streptophyta > Pinopsida > Pinales > Pinaceae > Pinus > Pinus taeda. The sequence goes on along the minus strand of APFE030498057.1, from coordinate 143,075 downwards.
TCATTCCTTCCTCTTCTTCATGAGCCATGCTAGAGATTTCAGGTTGCTTACTAGGTGTTTCCATTTTCTTTCTTTGGGTCATCAATTACCGATAATAATGCTTCACTATGCCCTTTGAATTCCTTCAAACTAATTTTTCAAACCAAGCTTATGCAAAAATTTTAAAAAAACTACACACCTTTTTTCACTTTGTAGGAGCTCTATATTGAATCTGATGTATCTTTGTAATTTTGGATCTCCTAGGTCTGAAATTTTTTCCTGTGGTAACACTCTGAGTAATATTTCTAACCTGCAAATATGATCAAGATTAGATTCTCCAATGAAGCGTTATGCCAACTATCCCACGATTGTAGGTTTTAACCCCGTACAGAAATTACCTGCATATGAATTCTAAATCACAGGAAAAATAAAAATGCGAGAGCATAACATAAAACACATATACACAGAGATTTCCCACTGGATCTCAAAACCGAGACTACCAGCTTGATTTTTCATTATATTCCTTTCAATGTTACAATACATATTTATACATGCCGAAGCATCCAATACCATGGACCGAAAACCATCGCGTCCAAAACCATGGACCTAAAACCATAGGTAGGTTCGCCCAACCTAATATAGGGTACAAACAAATTTCTCGGGGCGCTGCCCCGAACCCCGTAGAGGGGGGCTACCCGCCCCCCTCAAACCCCC
>APFE030498057.1:119323-138301 GCA_000404065.3 Pinus taeda | reverse complement strand
TGACCCCCCCGCTGCGCAATCGGTGCAACGAAGGGGGGGATCCACCCCCCCTCTAACCCCCTGGTTCACTACGTAGGTTAGTCGTGGGAAGAATATAACACAGCCCAACAACGTTGACCTAAGTATAGATTGGTTAAGTAGAGAAAACCTGTACGATATGCTACAGATCACTGTTTCAACCTTAGGTTCTAAAAATGATGCCCAAGAAAACTACAGTCCGTCCTCTTTCTATAACTTCTTATGAAAATTCAATCTGATGCTCAGAGCGAAAGTTATGACAATTTTCCGAAGGTGACCTGTTTGGAATGTAATTCGGAGGTCTATAAAAACCCTAACTTCCTTAGATTCTATCTCCGAAAATATAGCGAGATAGGATCTGAAATTCAGAACCAAAGTTCAAACCAATTTCTTCTCAAATGGGTTTGTTTTTTAGCTTCTGGCACTTTGTAGAAAAAGAGTTATAGTGAAAATTCCATGATGATCTATTTAGAGTAGGAAAACCCTAGAATCCAAATCTCTAATATCAAATGTTATGAAACCAGCTCACAAAAAGATAGAAAATATAGATCAACGCCTTAGAATTCAGCCTCTTTGAGGCAGGAATCTCCTTTACATTACACAAATGAAAAATTCTTGGATGATTGAAATGAAAAAACCTCCTTTCTATATATAGGAGTCTAAGGGGTCACAATATAACCAAGCTGACCTAACAATAATAATATAAAGGCACAAAAATAACAATAGAGGGATTTTATGGGGCACAATAATAACAATATGGGGACAATAGGGGAACAACAACAATAATAAGGGATACAACAACAATAGTAATGGGGGAATCACTAGTATTATAGGGACCTAACACTTGACTAGTACTGCGATCTTATTGCGAAGATCCCCCAGCTCCACCTAAACTACTGCAACCTCGGAAGCGCTCTATGTAGCTGCCTGCTTGACCTCTTCAACTAATTTTTTCCTGTAATTGGTCCTTATGTGGGAAGCCTCATTTTTTGTTGCATCTACTACAAGCCCTTTAGCTTATCTTGGATGGTTGTCGAGATCTGATAAACTTCTTCCAACTAAGGCTCCAACCTAGCCTTAAGCAAGTCCTCCTTCTTCTGTGCTGCTTCTATCTGCGTGAGGAGTTGCTTCCCCTCCTACAACTTGGCTAGTTATTATATTGGTGCAATGGAGCGTGTCATTGCCATGAACTCATCATACTTCTTCTGCAGCTCCCTGATCTCAGTATTCAGTGTCTGCAGGTTTGGATCCTCCTACAGATTGGTGACCAACGCCATGGCCTACTCAAATACTATTGTGCATTCTGCCACTGTGGCATCTAGAGTAGCCAGGCCTTCCTTGATCATAGCTCCATGATACTCCCATATCTTCAGCAGAGTCAATGGCTGCATCTTTAATTACAACTCGGTGATTTTCATGTTGAGTTCAAATTGAACTTGATTAACCTCTGCCTTTGCTTCGCACACACCAACGGATAACTTCCTGATCTTCACTTTTGGCTGTGCATCTTCATGAATATGAAGCTCTGGTATTGTTTTGCATGCCTCTGCGATTGCTGACTCCAGTCGTGAACTATGCACCTAGAGTGCCTCCTTTTACTACAGAACCTGCGTCTTCTCGACGAAGAATTGCTAATTATTAACCTTGATTTCGCTGACATCACTGAGTGATTTTTGTTCCTAAATGTGAAGTTCCTCCATGACTCCCTCTAATAGTGCATGCAAAGACTCCAGTTGCATCGCGAGAACATTTAGGCCCATCTTCGGGACTCTATCAAGGAAGGCGCACTGTTCCTTGGTGTTGGCACAAACTAAAATTACATCATCCTGCAACTGCCACAGAATTATCTCTGTGCCTGTACGTTACCTCACATCAAACTTCCTGCTATGCCACTCACTTTCCCAACATTTGCTTGGATCTGGGTTGCTCGAAGCTACAACTCTCGGAGATCCTTCTGAACTCCACCCAATGTTTGCAAGTACTAATGTTCCAACTGTTGCGACACTTATGTTGTAGCGTCACGAAATTTGTCACCGATCTCATCTAGATTGTTTTCTATGAGCACCATGGACTCGACCTATGTTTTCTGGGATTTTTTCTTCTTATGCAATCCAGCTTTTTTCTCCAGCTCACGCATTTTCAGATGGAAGGGGCTGCACTGTCCTTCCTCGCCTTCACCACCTTGCCCTATTTATGTTTCTATTGCTGGAAAAGGTGACTTATCACCTTTCTGTGTCTTGCATTTCTCCTGATCTACCTTCTCCTTGGCAACACGTTCCTTCTCAACTCGAGCCTTCTCTGCAGCATCTTTCTTTTTCTATGCAGCGAAGTTCTACGCATCCTACTTGGTTGCCTCCTTCTTGTTCTTCACGGTTGCACTTTCTGCACTTGTTCTTGGCCTAGTAGCTAGATCTGAATGGGCGCGCCACTTGGTGGGCTAGTGCACCATTGCCTCCTACACATCGGTCTCTATTACCAAGTATGGAAAATCATGCCACTTCTGTACAACATCCTTCCTCACCTGGATATATACCAGATGAAAGTCAGCATTGAAGGTTGCGTAGGCTGAAAGATGTGTGTACAAGTTTGGGGACAACCTTGGGTGCCGGTTAACTTCCATGCGGATAATTTCTTCCATCAGGACCCAAAATTTTTTTAGTCTTCATGATTCGCGCAGTGTCCTTCGTCACCCACAACAATGCAAACTGTGACGCTTCTGGTAATCCTGCTTCTGGTAATACTTCTTAGTTCTCCAGGAGGTATTTTGTAGTTCACAGTTGCTTGGTAAACCTTTTTACCTAGCTTACCCCTTTTTGTTTATTTCTTTCTGTAATAAAATCAATCAACAATTGTGGAGGAAAACCAACCCTTACCCCGTCGTTCATGGAGAGCAACGAGTAAACTGCCTTTACTGCCCAAAGCTACACCTATCTAGTCGAAGCAGTCTCGTTTGACTGGATCCAGTACTTCACAAGCTTCTAGTTCTTCATCTGAATTACCAAAAATACCTATATCGATAAGTATTGTGACCCTAGTTACTCCTATGGTTACTGTTACATCTGTTACTGAAGTGGAATCTCCACAATTACCCGAGGAAACTAGAACTAAATCTAGTGAAATGGTAACCCAAGTTGTTCAACAACAAGTTGATTCTCAATCTGAATTTGTTCGACAAGAAATTACTTCTGAATCTGAATTTGTTCAACTAGAAGTTGATCCTGAACCAGTCACTATTCAATCAGAAGTTACTTCTAAACCAGAAGTTGTTCACGAAGCGCAACTTGAACTTGTTCTTTTACTAGAATATTTGAATCTTGAGGTTGAACAATCAGAAGTTGTTACCTTACCGAAAGAATATCGACCGATACATCCTCAGACATCTGTAATTGTCAAGGCTTTCTCTTTATCTCAGCAACAAATACCAAAGATCTATTACGGACCAGACAGTGAAATTCTTCCACCTGGTTTGATTTCAATAAAAGAGGAACCTGAGGTAGAATCACTCAAAACTCCATTCCATTTTGGAACTAAACTTTATCTGTATCCTCATACTCCTCATTTTACTACTCCCCTAGGGTCTCTTTCCAGATGAACAAGTGACAACAGGAAGGACCTTCACTTCTACTTGTGCATATAGCACTGTCACCTCCAAGTTTTTATAAACCCCAGGTTGATAAGTAAAGCTGGTAGCCGAGGAGTTGCAGCATCCTTGCTGCAATACTGGTGCTCATCACGTTTTGGCACCATTTGGGGAGGTGTCAGAGTAGAATGTGCGTACTTCTTTCTTTTCTTCTATTTCTAATCTGATTTCTTTTATTCTATTTCTAGCCTCTAGCCTTTAGCTTTCTTCCAATCCACTCCGTGTCAAAACCATAGAATTTGGCCCAAAGAAAACTTTGAAAATTAATCCATCTCTTTCTACTCTTGAAGAGGAAAAGCTATGCAACATGTTGAGAGAAAACCTAGAAGCCTTCACTTGGAGTTACAAGGAAATGAAGGGAGTACAGCCCTCAGTGTGTACTCACCACATATACATCAAAGAAGGTTGCAAGCCAGTCAAGCAACCACAAAGGAGGATGAATCCAACTCTTAAAGATATAGTCAAAGAAGAACTGCAAAAAGTGCTAGATGTAGGAATCATTTACCCTATCTCTGATAATGAGTCGGTCTCTCCTTTAGTGTTAGTTCTAGAGAAAAATTGTAAGTGGAGGATTTGTGTCAATTACAGGGAGTTTAACAAAGCCACAAAGAAGGATCATTTTCCCCTGCCCTTCATTGACCAAGTGCTATATGCTTGGCATGGAAGAAGTTTATCTCTTTCCTAGATGGATTCAATGGGTACAACCAAATCCAAATCTGCCCAGAAGACCAGGATAAGACCACATTCACCTGTCCTTGGGGCAATTTTTCCTATAGGGTCCTTCATTTTGGCCTATGCAATGCTCCTACCACTTTCCAGAGAGCAGTCTTGAGTATTTTTGCTGAATTAGTACATGATGAAGTGTAAATCTATATGGATGATTTTACACCTTAGGACTGTGATTTTCAGGAAGCCCTGACTAACCTAGGAAAAGTATTGCACAAATGCATTGAAATGAAGTGTCTCTCAGTCCAGAAAAATGTGAATTCTTAATGACTGAAGGGACCGTGCTAGGTCATTCAATATCTTAGCAAGGACTGCAGGTGGACCCAAACAAAATAGCAATCATTCAAAGGGTCCCTCCTCCTCAAAACCATAGGGATGTCAAGAGTTTCTTGGGGTTAGGTGGACACTACCAAATATTCATAAAAGACTTCAACAAGTTGGCCTCTCCTTTATTTGGGTTTTTGGCCAAAGATTCTAAGTTTATATGGTCAAAGAGTTTTCAAGAGCCCTTAGATGTTTTAAAGGTTAAGTTAACCACTGCACCAATTCCTCGAGGCCCAAATTGCCCCCCCCCCCTTTTCATATTCATGTTGATGCCTCACACAAAGCCATAGGAGCAGCGTTAGGTCAGGTAGAGGAGAAATTTCCCTATGCCATCTATTTTATCAGTAAGAACCTGTCAAAGGCTAAGCTAAATTATACTGTGACCGAAAAGGAACTCTTGGTTGTTGTGCATTCATTAAAAAAAATTAGGCATTACATTACAGGATACCAAACATTTGTGCAAACTGACCATGCTGCAATCAAATATTTAATGAACAAACGAGATGCAAATGATATAATTATAAGATCGTTTCTTTTATTATAGTAGTTTCATCTAACTATTGTTGATAAGCGTGGTAAGGAAAACGTTGTTCCAGACTTTCTATCTAGGATGAATCTGCCTGCAGGTGAAGAAGGAATGGCGGATGACCAGTTACCAGACGAACATTTGTTTTATATTTTAGTTCTCTCCCCATGGTTTACTAATATAGCAAACTATTTGGTATCAGAACATTTCCCACCAAACTTGCCCTCTAAAGAAAAGAGCAAGATAGTCAGGAAGAGCACCCACTTCACTTGGATTGAGGAAATCTTTTCAAACTTGGCCCATATCAAATCTTGAGAAGGTGTGTAAGAGAAGAGGAATTTTTTGACATCCTTCTGACCTGTCATGATGGGCCTTGTGGAAGTCACTCTACAGCAAAGAGGACAACATTCAAAGTGTTACAAGTAGGCTATTATTGACCCACTTTTAATCAGGATGTGAATAAGTATATTAGTCAGTGTGATTGGTGCCAGAGGATGGGAAAGCCTACTCCAAGAGATGAGATGCCCCTACAACCTCAAGTGACTTTCGAGCCATTTGACAAGTGGGGCATGGACTTCATTGGGCCTATCAACCCTCCTTCAAAGCAAAAACAGTACATTATTGTGTGCATTGATTATTTGACTAAGTGGGCTGAAACCAAGGCAACTAAGGCAACAACAGAAGAGAAGGTGGTTGAGTTCCTAAGGGAGAATGTATTCTACAAATTTAGGTACCCTAGAGAGCTAGTCAAAGACCAAGGTAGCCAATTTATCTCCAACATGATTGAATAACTACTCAACCATCACAAATCAAGCCTAGGAACTCCACTCCTTATCATCCACAAGCTAATAGGCAAGTGGAGGTGACCAACAGGGCACTGGAGAGCATTTTAACCAAGGTAGTGAGCAGCAACAGGAAGTATTGGGTAGAGAGAGTAGTTGAGGCCACCTAGGCCTATAATACAACATGGAAGGATTTACACCATATGAGCTGGTCTATGGGAAAAAGGCTTTGCTATCCATTGAGTTTGAATATAACACATTGAGGATGGCATCACAACTAGATTTGGATCTTAGTCATGCACAGAAAGAAAGATTGTTCCATTTGAATGGCTTGGATGAATTCAGAATGCAAGCCCTCCTACATACAGAGATAGTTTAGCTTCAGAGGAAGATCTGGCATGATAAACATATTAAGGAGAAGAAATTTCAAGAAGGCATTTGGGCATTTTTTTATGATTCTAGTATAAAGACTTTAAGGGCAAGCTAAGGACAAGATGGCTCAGACCTTATGTGGTGGAAAGATGCCATGATAATGGTTTAGTGCAAATCAAAACTATAGATGAAGAAGCCATTCCATTGCTTGTTAATGGACACTGATTCAAAATGTACAAGAAGCCTTTATCAAAAAAAGAATTCATTGACAATATCAATAAGATAGTGATGATGGTGAAGCAAGTTCCAGCTCCTCCCTAATCAGGTCACTAAAAAAAGAAAAAAGAAAAAAAAATAAGGATTCATATGAAAACCTCCATGAGGTGCCTGTGTCCCATCTTTGGGTTGAAAACCTCATGAGGCGGCCCAATGATGAAAAAAGAATAAGAATATCCTTGGGTGAAAACCTTCCTTGAGGCGCCCAGGGCAAACATCTAGGGTGAAAACCTCTCTGAGGCAGCCTATGTGTTTTCAAAGAAAAAAAAGAGATAAAAATATGTAATTGTTATTTACAGGGGGATGAGAAAGACAGTCAAAGAGAAAAAATAGGATCCAAAGGGAACCCTGCTTCACACATATGCATCTCCTCCACTCCTTACCATGCATCACTCCATCAATTCCATTATTTTTTCACTTCATTGCTTCAACTTAGGTGACGACTGTGTTTTCAAAAAGAGATCAATTTCTGCCAATTAGTCCCTTGCTCCACACATAGTCATTCATTGCAGCATCCTCACAACCCCAACCAGCAACATGATTAAGAAATTCTAGGGGAGAAGTAGCTACAGGACATCCCATAGGAAATCTTGTAGCAGCCTATCCCATAGCATATTAATCATGAGATACAAGTCTTCACTGGGATGATCCAGGAGTTCCACAATAGAAATAACATTAGTTCTTCAGTCATAGACAGCAGAGGAGGAAGAAGAATGACCACGCAACGAATAAATAATGCAGCGCCTCTGATATTCGACAACTGTAGCATGTCATCAACACCACAGGTAAGTATCTCACTCACTCACTCATATGCATAATTTGATCAAAAGTTGTAAAGGTTATGAGGTAGTTGGTTTATAAGTGAAAAGGTGGCTAGTTAACTTGGCCACCTTCGTCCAGTCATCACATACAAAACTAGGTGTCCTCTCACGTGTGGTTGTAGTCAACTCAAAGACAAAGGGGGAGTAGGACAAGAAGTGGTTAACTATAGATCTACGTGGTGGGAGTTGATTACGAGGAGTGGGAAACAAAATATTTCTTGCATGCATTCATGCATTCCATCTCCTCGAAACTCCCTCACTCAAGTCGCTCTTATAACTCTGGCCACTCACTGGAAGCAAGGATACTTCGTTCTGTAAAAGAATTTCTACAGGAGCATGCACAGGAACAATCTACGGGAGTAGTCTACAAGATACACAGAGGCAGTCTACAGGTTAAGCAGAGAAGGGTTCAAGAGCGAATATCACAAGAGTGTCCACTGCCACCACTCTAAAGACATAGGGTCTCAAAACCCATCCCCATTTACAAGCAAATGAACTAGAAATTCTCTAAAAATCTAGTGGATGTAACAACTGGGGGAGGTAAAATACATACGCAGGAAACTTTGTTTTCTCATAAATTTAAAATTCTTGTGTCAAACTTCTCATTTCCTTCTCAAGCCTCACAAGCAAGATGACATGAGGGTTTAATAGGAGAGAACCCACAAACACTGTGAAGATACAACAACACCCCCAAGTGATTGAAATCATTATAAGACACCAACAGATGGGTTTTTTCGAAAAATTCACAGGGTATGATGATGAGGTGGCTCAAGAATTTTCTCATTCCCTCACTCCACAAAACAAAATCCATGCCACTGTTATAATTAGAGGGCTCACTATAGATTTCACCCCATAGCTCATCAGTAGGGTCACCACGCTTCCCTTAGGAATTCCATGGAGAAAAGAAGACAAAGTAGACAATCAGGTGGCAAAAAGGAAATTCTTTTTAGAAAGTGAAGAACCCACAGAGGATAAAAATGGGGTAAGGAGGGATAGTCTGCCATGCCCATGGAGTGAGGTAGTTTACAAACTCATCAAATATATCTCATGTGAGGGTAGATATAGTGTTTTTTATGGATACTATTTTAGGATGCTTGAAGAATTATGATTTGGGGTAGAAATACCAATTCACCAAAGACTCGGCGTACCCTATTTCTTGATGCAATCACTCATAGAATCCAGAAACAAAGTAAAGGAAGGGAAGTCCCAACAATTGGCTCACCATGGGTTGATCGAGATCTTCATTGATGATGCCCTCCAAAACCTCAGGATCCCTATAACATGGTCCATCTTCAGAGACTTACCAGCAAAGGATGACATCAAAACCTTCACCTATGATGTTAGTCCTTCTGTCAGTGAGGAGGAGGCAAAATAAGAGGAATAAGATAAAGAGCTGGATGGGGATGAGATGAATGAAGAAGAAACTAATACAAAGGAGCATGATGAAGCAAAATAAGATGGAGGAGAAGAGAAGGAGGATGATGCTAAAACAAAGGAAGAAACTGATGGAAATGAGAAAGAACAACAAGAGGAAGAAAATAAGAAAAACAGAGAGGAAGAAGGAATTGAAAAAAAAGGGGAAGAACACAAGGAAGAGTCACCTAGGGTGTCTCTAGAGGCCATGCAAGGGAGGCAACAACTTGCCTCACTGCTCTCAGCACCCCAGTCAAAAAAAAAGGAAAAAGAAGGAGGCAAACCCCTCTATATTTCAGAACAAGAAAGAGCACAAGAATCAAACAAGAGAAGCTCAAGGAAATGGGCAAAGAGCTAAGTGGCTTAAGAGACAGGGAAGAAATAATAAGAGATCAACTTGAGAGGGAAGATGCATGGCTGAGAGGAAAACCTTAGAAAAGGGAAAACCAACTAGCATGTATGGCCAGTGTCTCCTTGGAGGCCATCTAGTGTAGGATGCCAGCTAAATCCTATTCTATTTACCTCAGAGAACAATGGTTACAATTTTATATTAAAACACTAGCACAAAGGGGAACCATGCCATTTCAGGACTACAGGTTGTTTATTGATCTTTGTGATCAAAATACGCTAGTGGATAGGGCCAAAATGGCTGAGTTTTACTTGCACAACATGACCCTCACATACATGAATGTTTGGGATCCTAATGTTGAGCTAGGGGATCTACAATTAATGGCTTTGGCATCATGGATGAACCATGAGGATTCAAGGGCTACAAAGATGAAAATAATATTGACCAGAGAGAAAAGCGAACCTCTTTTCATCAAAGCTAAACAATCAAATCCCATGGCCCTAATCAACAACCATAATCTAATTACAAATGATCCTCAACTGGAACCTAGATATCGTGCTGCCCAAGAGTAGGCAATTTCACATTTTGAGGATATCTTTAGGATGCTAGGAGATGATAGTATACATGCCTACTCAAGGAGATGGAATACACTGCCACACAACTTGAATATCAGAGAATATCACTCCCCTCAAAGGTTGAGAGAGGCACTCAACAAGACACCTATGTATAAGTAATCAATGCAAAGGTTGAAGGTCAATTGGATATGCCTAAAACTCAGTCCACCACTACTACAAGAATTCTAGAAGGGATAAAAGAAGAAGAGGAAAAAGGCAGTGGGAAGAAGTAGAAAGGAAAGTAGGTTTCTATGCACAAGAAGAAGATACCACATCAAAGGCATGGGATGTCAGAGAGGCTACCAGAGCCATGAAGGAAATGGACATTGACAAAGTTTCTCAGAGGATGAGAAACACTTTCAGTAGGGGGGTGATGATGAGCCTCATCACTGAGTAATTATATGGGCCTTAATTCACCTCCTAGCTTAGTCAAACCAACTATTCTCACAACTTATTGCATACTTTTGATTATATTTTGCTTATGAGATGAGTTAGAGTTGGATACTTTGCTTTGTGGTCTAATGTGCATGTAATGCAGGATTAAAAGATAAAATCAAGGAGTTTTAGCAAAGACCTTGGTCAAAACTTGAATGGGACAATGGAGAGGAATTATAGGAGCTAAATCCTCCTCATTTCCTACCCCTCCATTTGAATAGTCCTTCATCATCTCGGAGTGCAACCAACCAAATCATGAGGACTAGAAGGCAGCCAAGCAAGTCAAAGTCAAAGAACCAATTTATCTCTAGTTTGGGAGTCGAGCCTCCCTAATTTTAAGGAAGTCATTGGAGATTTCAGTCGTATATGTAGAGAGGCTTGGGACCTTAGGAGGATTCGAATTTTATTTTAACTTTTAATTACAGAACTCTACTTTATTTTCGATCTGCAAGACTTATGACAATTTTTTGATGTAATCCATTGTTTTGATAATAAGAATGAGTTTTGTTTTGAGCCAGCACTGAGTTAACTCAGAGGGCTAAAGCTCTTGGGTTATGGCCCAACATTAGCAACTAAGGCTCGTCTTTACTGTACATGTATGCTAGCGTAGATCCATGGTTTAATTGTTCATTTGCTCAAATATTTGCATTTCCATTACAATAGTATAGCACATAGATTCATGGTTTAAGCATTCATTTGCTTAAGTAGTTGCATTTTCATTACAACAGTGTAGAGTAGATTGGTTGTGTTTAAAATTTCTAGTTATCGCATGAGCTTTGGATTTTGATGTGTTGATTCAGTACTTGGTTCATTTCATCATTATCATCTTCAATCACTCTCTTTCTGTAATAGATCTTACTCATATTCACATTTCCTTCAACACGAAATACTTAAGCGTGAGCCAATAAATCACGCCTTAAGTAGATTATACCCGTAGATCTCCTTATCGTCCGATCCACAACAAACCTGACAAATCATCATCTGATTCATTTCAACGATTGACTTTATGCTCTCCAAATCTCCACTGTCGACCTGTCTAGCTTGACCAACAACTATCGGGAATTATTCCACCTACTTTATGTGCTCCAAATATCCACCATTGATCTGTCGCACCCTTGATACAACAGCTATCGTGTCACTCAATTGCCAACTAGCTTAGCCTATCTCCACCGTTGATCAACCCCACCTGATCCAACAACTATCACACAATCTCGCGCGGATTCTTGCACAACCAATATCCACCTGAGAGCATGTGAGAAAATTGGTTTTCTCATGCTACTTGTCAACCAGTTAGGCTAATCGTGCAAAATTTTGGAATTTTGCTTACAACCTTGATGGCACGCGAGAAACTTCTTAATGCCTACTGAAACCTGCTCCATCATTCCACATGTTTTCTTTCCTTCTATCACAACATAGCTTAATCCTATTCGCCCATCGATTCATTTAAATCCCGCGATAAGATCTCTGCCACTCAATCTCTCATTTAACCATGTTCATCCATCTATTCACTTAACCTACGTGATAAGATCTCTACCACTCAATCTTCCATTAGTCCTATTCATTCATCTATTCACTAAATCACCCGCGATAAGCTCTCTGCCTCTCATCTTTCATTAACCCTGTTCATTCATATATTCACTAAATCGCCCGCGATAAGATCTCTACCATTCATCTTCTGATTAGTCAAGTTCGTCCATCTCTTGACTTAACCTCCCATGATTAAGATCTCTGCCATTCATCTTCCAATTAGTCTTATTCATCCATCTATTCACTTTTGTGATAAGATCTTCGATGCTCATCTCCCATTAATACTATTCCTGATCAATCCAACAGTTCTGATGCACTTACACTTTGTTATGTCCTCCTTTCAATGATTTCAATCTTCACTTCCTCTTCCACTTAACTCCTTGCATGCTTGATTTTACCAAAAATACCAAAAATGTGAAAACAACTTTAGTTTAGTTTCTTTTCTTAGTCATTGGTTTAATTTGATTCTCTTTACTTCCGCGACTTACATAGTAGCATTAGGTTAGTGTTTATTTAACAATTCTGCTTAGTTTAGTTGTTTAATTGGTTAATTAGGATATAATGTGATCTAGCATTACATGTTGTTTTCCTCATTACTGCAGTAGATTAGCTCTCTTAGAATATATTTTCTCTTCTTCCATCAAAGAATCAAGCTACTCCTGACTCTATAGAAGTATGGTTTGGAACCCGTGGGGTCTCTTGCTAGATGAAAAAGTGACAACAGGCAGGACCTTCACTTCTACTTGTGCATATAGCATTGTCACCTCCAAGTTTGTACGAAACCTGGGTTGATAAGTAAAGCTAGTAGCCCAAGAGTTGTAGCATCCTTGCTACAATACGGGCGCTCATCAATTAGCTTTTCGTCTTTGCTAGGCTGTGTACCTAGCTGACAGAATTGCCGAACATAGCCCCTCAATGACTCCCCTCCATGGGAAGAACCTGAAAGAGATATGGGGGCACCATGTCGCGAAAACCCTATAAGAAAATAAACATCATCGACCATAATAGGGACCACTTTGTCCCTTATGTGCAAAGCCTGATCTGTCAGATCCCATGCATGAACTAGGAACTGCAATAGTTCTGATTGTTGCCTCATTCTGGACAACTTGAAGAATTTAAGCAACCCACAGTTTTTTAGGGCCTCAACTATACCTGGATCATTTAGGGAAACCATGTCTAAATCAAACCATAACCTTAGTTAGGATCCTTCTCATGGAAAAAACTAAAGAAATTTTGGGTAAATTTGGTGAAGCAAGTTTGTGAAACTCACCTAGCATAGCCTAGGTAAGGAGACACTGCACTACAGTGCAGAATTCCTTCTGTCTGGGTGCTCCTAGCGTAGTTTTTGACATGCAAGTATGTGTTGATCCCAGAGTGAAAAATTCAAACCCTAGGGGCCCTAAAAACCCTAAAAAATTGCATGAAACAATAAAAGAATGACATGAAACGAAAGAGGAGGGGTAAACATCCTATCTTGTCTAGATGGCACAAGAAATGATACGCAAAATCTCTCGCAATCAACTATTGAAGGTCAAGGTAAAAAACAGGGTCATAGCACAAAATAAATGGTAAATATCAAATGGTGAAAATAACATGATAAATTCTTGTTCTTATGTTTATTTCATGAACATTAAATGAGTAAACTTTAGTATTTACCTATTTTTACCAATGAAATGGGTATGTTTAATATGTTTGGTGTTGCTTTGAAAAAATTTACAACTGACGTACAAAATGTGACATGCATGATTGTAAATTGTACTTTGACCACATAGCATACTTTTATCTCTTTTTCGAGCTCTATTAAACATCGAAAAAGGAACCCCCTTGGAGTCCTCTTTAAGCTCTTTCAGACTCTTGAAATATGAAAATATTGCCGAGTGCTTGTCCTTTTCACCTCGTTAATGGATTGGAAATGGCATCTACTCAGTATAAGTTTAATCCTTTTTCGGGATGGGATAGATTATTTACGAAAAAAGAATGCGTTGACTGAACATGGTCAATAGGTTCTCCCTTGTATTGTTTTACACTTTTTCGGACTTGAGAGACAAATATACGAAAAATAAATTGTGGAGTTTTCTTTTTGTCCCTTTTCAAACTCTCTAAACATGAAAAGGACCGAGTTATCATTGTCATTAGACTCATTAAAACATCAAATAGTGACAAACTTGTCCATCATGACAAGACAGTTTCACCTTTTCTAGACTCATTAAAATGTCACATAGCGATGGATTCACCGGAAGGGTGGAATTATACGACAAGCATATGTTATCCTCCTCAAGCTAGATAAACATAAAGAGGTACTGGTCAAAAATGACTGGGGAAAATGGGAAAAGGGGTAAACCACTTTATGGCAACAGGTTGCTCTTGAACATGACACTTTCACTTCATCATTGTGACTATTTGGGTTGGGTTATCTACTTGGTGGTCATTATACCTTGGTCTATAATACCATCCGTTACTTTTATTTTGGGTCAATGCTACCAATCCATTCAGTATCGCTGACATGTTCATGAGAAGTCACTCAGTTTGAAATTCATCCTTTTCAATACTCATAAATCTTCATTTTCATAACCGTCATTCCTAAAACTCGTGTCATCAATCACATTCCATCTCCAAAAATCATTACAGTCATTTCATGTCATTGATGTGGGATAAATCAAGGCCCTCCTGTGACAAGTCACTTCTTGTCGACATCAACACATTATCCAATAAGTTGAATTAGAAACACCCCTTCAGTACCTTGAGCCTTGCATACATCAATGGCAAGTTTCTCGCTTGCGGCAATAGGTTGACATCACTCACCTTCGACTGAAAGACTTTGTATGGTGTTCAACATCAAAACATCCATTCACACCATGCAGAATGTACTAAAGTACCTTGAGAATCATTATCATTATTGATGATTTCTCTCACATCTATTAATGCTTGCATCATTGGCTGGTAATCAGATGGTGTCTTCCCATGTTTGAATTCAGATCACATATTTTCATGGTTAGACTCGCACTTGAGCAAACGATTGAACGAGATAAAAGACCCTAGATCTAGTTTCATCCATCTGGGCTGTGATTTCAGGAAATGTACCAAATCATTCGTACGATGGCTTTACATTGATGGTCATCCTAACATGGGTCTATATTCGTAGACGACTGTCTATGTACTTGTAATGAAATTTTATATGCTAAGCATGAGTATTCCTTATCTCAATAATTCATGAGAAAAAAATCAAAATATCATGATATTATGTATTGTAATTGATGCAAGTCACCATCCTCTTCGGAACCTCCTCATCACATCATAAAGCATATCACTTGACATCATTATTTTTGACTTCATGCTTAAGGGGGCAACTGTTATAGATCCTTTTGGGCACATCACTCCCATCGTTTAGATCAATACCATTAGGGTTCATCAAACCCTAATTCAGTTTCTACATGCCCTAAACAAGTCTCCACTTTGAAAGCCTCCTTCCCTGAGAGTTTGTTGGCCTAAAGCCCTCCAGAATTGCCTCCTTGAGGGACCAACGCAGACTTGGTCAGGGGTAAGTGCGCTTTGGTGCAGGTAGGCCCTTGTCAGGGTGCTTTCTAGAGCGCTCACGCCCACTTTGACCTGTTCTAGGTGAGTTTGAGTGAAATCATCATAGGGTTCTGGGAATATTCTTATCTTCTGGAGCCATCTAGAAGATTCCCACACTTAGCATCTCCTATGAGCTCGAAATTGGATAGGGAGATAGTTAAGTAACCTCCTATCCTCCCATCCCTTCCTCCATGGAAACTAAATCTAAGTTTGGAAGGCCATTTAATGCCCTCATTTATGACCAAACCTCCTCCATTTGCCTATAAATTGAGCACTCATCTAAGTGATCATGGGCTGGACTTTGAGAATTTTTAAGGAGATACTGCTGGTGTGAGGATTGAGATTATAAGCAAGTATTGTTATGATGCCGGAGTGTTGTGCTATTGATGTGATGTTGGTTGGAACCCAAGCTAGAAGAGTGACAATGGATTAGACTTCATGGTTGTAATTCTTCCTTCTACTTAATAAAGATGTTTACACCCTTTTACATATGCATCTTTTGATATATGATGTTTATATGTGTGAATGTATCTGATTCCATTTACTTATAGTTGATAGATCTCTTTCTTTGATTGTTTCTCTGTCTTTTGTTTATGCTTGAAGGTACTTTTTGAGCGAGTTAAGTTTGAGAAGGAGTGACGGGAGCCATACAAAGGAGAGAAAAGGAAAGCAAAAGAAAAAGAAGGTCCTTTGATTCCCTTGTCTTATTTATTGTCTATAGAAAAAGGATAAGCGCTTTAAAACTGTTGTTCTAGGTATAGAAACCTACCTAGGGAATTAGATTTATCTGTAGATACAAAATTCCACATAACATCGTGCAAATAGGAGAGTATGAAATGGACCAAGTTATTCTGGATTTTGGGTCAGATGTGAATGTTTTGCGAAAACAAACGTGGGAGAGGATGGGGAAACCTATGTTGCAGTGGTCTCCTATTCAATTTTGAGGATGGTGAATCAACAAAAGATTATCCCCATGGGAATATTACAGGGAGTGATAGTAGATATTGAAGGCGCGAGCGCGTTGGATGATTTCAAAATGATAGAGATTGGCGATGACAACAATCCATACTGTTAGGTTCCTATACCAATAGGTTTCATCTTTCATGATTGACAGTGGAAGGGCTAAATATGTTCATCATTGCAGGCTGCAAAGGTTCCATATTTTGTGTACATACTAGGAAAATTAAAAAATGAAAAGAGGGTATGCCTTAAAAGAATAATCAAAAGGCAAGAAAATCAAATGGTCAAAGGAATAGTGAAAATGAACCCCAAACTAAAGACCAGGAAAGTGGCCAGTCAAAATTCCACTACCATCTTTTGGCAGTAACACAGTCTACAAATACTGATGCTGATCATACTTGATGGATGGCCCAACAGTCTAATCTGGACCATGCCATGTTTAAATTGCTTGTTGCAGAATAGAGAATGGTTTCTGTCCCAAACAGCTCAAGCTTGGCAGATGACTAGCTAGGTAGAGAAATGAAGGAGCCCAACTGCTTAATCTGGGTCCTTGGAAGAAATAAGGGTAGATTTAGATAGGAGGGCAGTCAAAAGAAAAGAGAACAATTAGGGTCTGCTAATTCAAGTGCACCCACTTCAAGTGAAGAAAAAATGTTAGGATTACTAGGTTGGGTAAGTAGTGTAAGGTTGCAGAAGTGAAGGGCCATCACCAGTTGGCTTATCAAGAGCAAGACTCATTCCATTCAGGGTATTGGCACCATGGTAGAGGTTTGAGGACATAACAATGGAAGCATGTCTAATTTCCCCCTTTTTTTCTCCAAACATCATTTATTAACATCCCCCAAGGACCTTGGGATCTGCTCAAGTGTCCTGTTCCACTTCATTCCATGACAAAGTACCAGGTCAAATAATGAAGTTCAGTCAAGGGAAAGAAGCCACATTGCTTGTGTAAAAATCTTTACTCTCAATTCCACTCATCTTCTATTCCTAAGTTTTACTTCTTAAAGCTTAGCATTTGCCCCTACACACTCACCTCATAATGTCATATTAACAACTAATATATTATTTAGCTCTCTAAGCATTCCCCTTCCCTAATTCTACAAATATCTATGTGAAAATCTCAAAAAGTCTATATAAATACCCTCCCCTTAGCAATATAGCTATATAGTCATGATTTGGGGAATATTAATCCATCAGGGGTTAATATTAACCCTCCACCACCCTAAACTATGGGTTTTAAATCAAAAAATTTGGTTAAAAAATTTAAAACCCATGGTCTCCACCCTCACAACCCTTTCATTACCCTTCCGCGCTAATACATTGGTCATAATGTTTTTTAAATAAAACATTTATAAACAGGCACTAATACATTATACCCACTACCCTAAGTTAAAACCCACCCTGCGCGCGATTTATTTAATTTATTATTTTAATGGGCGGGTCCCCGCAGCCATAAGCCATTGTCATGTCACATTCGCCGCCAACCATTCGATTGCCGGCCCCACAAATCTAACGGTGGGCGGTCGATCTCACCTGGAAACAGGTGGAGGTTTAGCGTCCGGGGGATTGGCGGTTTCACCGCTGTACCCCCGCCACGCGTTAACTGCCCAGGTTGTTTGGGAGGGCCCCCACCCCACCCCCCCTTACCACTTACCGCCCTTTATCCCGCCTTCCCGCTGACATCATACCCGCGACAGCATGACGTCAGCACCCTCGTCCGCCACCACTGCTCCACGTCGTCCATCCGCCCACATGCCCTGCCACAGTGTCACCGCCACGTGGCCACCCACGTCAGCCTCCATGTCACCCTGTCGTACCCGGACCCACTGATGACGTCATCACCGAAAAAGTGCCAAAAGGCCAAATTTGCATAAAAAGTCAGGAAATGATCGTTTTGTGTCATTTTCACTTGTCATTTTGGGAGCGTTGTGCATGCGGAATACGTCGTTTATGGCCAAAATCGAGAATTTTCTCACCCAAGTTGTTGGCGCCCTCAAAGTCGACTCAAATTGCTTGCTATTGTTCCAGCTTGACGCCTCCGGCACCGAAAAATCCAGGTATTTGGCAGAGTCGACCTATTTCACCCATGTTTGTGCCATTTTTCTCCTAATTTCGTGTAAAAAATCTCTGCAAAGCTCCTCACAGCCGAATTATCCGCTAAAAACTACTCAAAAAAGCTTGGTAAAGTCCCTACACCACGAAACTCTACAAAACCCGTGCCCTTCTGCGAAATTCACCATCAAAAAGTAATTTTAGAAGCCGAGATACCCGCTAAAGCCCATATAACTACACACTGATCCCTTTTATCAGAATTCCATTTGCAAAAAACAGCTACTTAGCTCAAAACACTCTAGTTTCTTCCAACAGAGTGCCCCACAGTTCATCAACCCTGTAAAATTTCTCCTAATACTCTCAAAACTGCTCACTTTCAAACACAATTCAGAGGGCAGTCCTCAACCTCTGCACTAATTCTAAGCTCATGTGATTATCTAGTAAAGTTCAAACATGGCCACTCCATTTGCTCTAGATATTGCCCCTGTTAATACACCCAGCAAGGAGCTTGAAGCTATGCCTCTTGTGGACAGTGATTTCCTCATTGCAGATTTTGTGGTAGAGAGGAAC
>APFE030498057.1:101032-115318 GCA_000404065.3 Pinus taeda | reverse complement strand
TTGCCCAGCAAGCCAACAGAGGCATGTTAATGGATTTTCCTGAATGCTCACGGCACCAGTTACCCCATGCATCAAGAAGGTTGTTTCCATGCCAATGATTCAAGAGCGGGATGTGAGATGACAGTGATTGCCAGAGATGAAGAGCAGTGCTGCAAGAGAGAAATAAATGTTCAGTGCTCTCTTCTGCGTTAAGGCATAAGTGACAGCGGAAGGGTCCATGGAAGGACCGCTTCATGAGATTGTTGCCAGTGGGGATTTTGTCAAATAATATGTTCCACATAAGTAACCTCGTACGGGGGGCTGCCTTGAGCTTCCAAATCGCATTCCACGTGGACTGTAGAACTGGGGGCTTATACGGTTCCATGAGTCTTAGATATCCATGTTTAGGAGTGTAAATACCATGCTTCGCAAAAGCCCAGATGATCTCATCAGGTCCTTCAGTAAGTCTGATTTGTGCTTGTGTGAGCGCCATAGTATACGCCATCCAATCGTTAGTCCATTGGTGAGGCAGTTCGAGTGCTCGGGCTGTTAACCAAGCTTGGTGGAGAAAGGAGGAATTTGCTTGGTCACCAATATGCTTAATGTGTGTAACGCCTCTGTCATGGAGATGTCTGATAAGATCAGCATGGAGTCTGTGGGTGTTCCCACATCCAACCCATGGGTCCATACCAATTCGCACAACATTCCCTTCCTTGATACGCCAAGTGATTCCATCCCGGAGCAGTGGTATAGTGTCGATGACCGCTTTCCATATGTTAGATATGTGATGATGATTGTCCTGTCTCATGCATATCCAGTCTAAAACAGTCTGAGGCTTAATATATTTAGCATATGCAACCCGAGCCCATAGACTATCTGTGGTAAGCAGTCTCCACCCGAGTTTTGCTGCCAAAGCCTTTGAGAATAATGCCAACCTCTTGATGCCCCATCCACCCCATCTTTTAGGAAGAGCAATGGTGTCCCATTTAACCCAAGCAAAAAGTCGACCAGTCTGTTGACCTTTCCAGAGAAATCTGCAGCATATGCTTTGAATTCTATTCAAAATGCCCCTGGGGATCCAAGCCAGGGCCATCCAGTAGACTGGTGTGGCTTCAATAATGGATTTGATGAGTACTAATCTGCCTGCCCACGAGAGGTATCTGTTGTACCATACCTGAAGCCTCTTCTCCACTTTTGTTATTAGCCACACCCAGTCTGCAATTTTGTAGCCAGATGGTTTAAGTCTGAAACCTAGATATTTTATGCCATCTGCTAGATTCGAGTAGGTGAAGGGAAAGCGCTGGGAAGCAAAGCCGGATTCATGAATGGAGCAGCCAACCATGGTGATAGTGGACTTATTATTGTTGATCAACATACCAGTGGCTTGCTGGAAAAGGAGGATGGAGCCATGAAGTGCAGTGGAATCCCCAATGCTGCCATTTAAGAAAATCAAGATATCATCGACGAATAACAGGTGGGTAAGGTAAAGGTTGTCCACAATTTTGATGCCAGTCAGATGGTGTCTGTCTCTGGTGGATGAGATAATTCTGCTCAAACCTTCCATAATCAGAAGGAATAGCAGAGGCGAGAGGGGACATCCTTGTCTGAGCCCTCTTTCTGAGGTGAAGAAAGGGGTGGCTTCCCCATTAAGTAGAACGCTATATGATACGTCCGTGATACAACTCATTGTCCACTTGATGAACTCGTAGGGGAAGCCGAGATGAGTAAGAAGCAGCCTTAAATACAGCCAGTTTGCCCTGTCGAAAGCTTTGGAGAGATCAATTTTGAGAATCATATCCTTCTGTTTTTTGGTCTGCAGGGTGTGAATGAGCTCTTGTGCAGTAGCAATGGCCTCATGGATCTGTCTATGATGCAAGAAGGCAAATTGTTCAGAGGAAGTGTGCTGGGAGAGAATAGGCTTGAGGCGATTTGCAATAATCTTAGCTATTATTTTGTAGAGGCAATTGCAAAGTGAAATGGGCCGGAAATCATCGAAAGAGGACGGGGCATCGGTCTTAGGAATGAGGGCAATAAAGGTGGATTTGATAGCTGAAGATATTCTGCCCCTCCTCCTACTGTCCTCCACAATATTCAGAAGATCATGCCCTAGAATGTCAAATAAGGCGATATAGAATTATATAGTCCATCCATCAGATCCAAGACTCTTGTCTTTCTTAAACCATTTCAAGGTGGCCTCCAATTCTTCCAGGGTGACTTCCTTTTGAAGCTCTTCTGAATCTTCCTGGTCTACAAATCTAGGAAAAAGTTCAGCAATTCTCATAATTTCCAAGATATTAATGCCCCCAGGAGCCTTATAGATACCCCTAAAATGTGCATTTGCTAGTCTGGCCAAGTTCTGTTGAGATGATACAGGTTGTCCACTATCATCCTTTAATTCCCAGATCGTATTGATGGCTTTTCGACCATTGGCGAATTTGTGAAAGAATTTGGTGTTGTTGTCTCCCTCAGTGAGCCATGTGGCCCTGCTCCTCAACCTCCAACTTTCTTCTCTTTCTTTCAGGATCTAAGCTCATTTGGCAATGAGGTTGTAATACTGCTCCTTGTTTTCCTGAGATGAGAAAGTCCCTGTCGATGAATCCTCATATTCTGCAATGACCCGTTCCGCGTCAGTCAGCGTGTGATTGTCTCGGATTCGCTTCTGGTGAGCCCAATTTTTTGTAATAAGCTTGAGTTCTGTGAGCTTCCTGATGAATCCCGCAGCTGGATCCTCATTCCCACCCATGGGGTTGTTCTGCCAGAATTCTTGGACCAGCTGAATATATGCTGGGTCCTGAAGCCAGGCTGCATTAAATTTGAACGGGCTCTTGATTTTGTGATTATTGTCGTCTGCCTCCAGATAGATGGGCCTGTGGTCCGATATTCCCCCAGTTCCAACCCATTGTCTAATCCTGGGGAGGCGGGTATATAGGGCTTCCTTGATAAGGAAGCGGTCTAGCCTTCTGGCCAGACCCTGTTCCCCACTCCTATTGTTAGACCAGGTATATTGGAGGCGAGCAGATGGGATGTCCACCCAGTGGTGGTCCTCTAATAGGGAGGTGAGAGTATCTGTGAGTGAGTTGACTTGAGCCATGTGCCCCCATGATTCACAGAACCCAAGGGAAAAATTCAAATCCCCTCCCATAATAATGTTATCCGCTTGGAGAAGGTCAGATCAGAGAAAGGTTCTCCAAAAAGTGCCCCTATCCGAACAGGGGCCATAGACATTGATAATCCGTAGATCCATGTCTACAGAGTGTGCCATGATATCTAAGCCAATGAAGCCCTTACCTCCCCAGATGTTCGGGATCTCCACAGACCTGTTGTAAACCCCAATAGCTAATCCTCCTGATCGCCCTGACGCATCCAATGCATGGAAGGTCCAGTTAGGGAGCCAGGAGGAAAGAGTGTGAATAAGGGTATCATCCGGGCACAGGGTCTCTTGAAGAAAAATAACGTCAAGGTGGGTCAAGTCAAGCAGCCTCCTGAGCACTAGTTTTTTGGTTATACTAGCAAACCCTCGACAGTTGAAACAGAGAATCTTCATGAGGGTAAGGGCGGAGGGCCGTCCTTTGCTCTAAGGGCCCCAAAGATGGTTTGCTGACGCCCAAGGGCGACCTCTTCATCAGCAGTGTGACGAGCTTTGGTGATGCGGGAGGGACGAGCTCGGGAGGTCTTGAGGGTGATGGGGGAGCGTACTGAGTCGAGCCCAACAACATCAGGTCCTCTGTCTTTGTTCCGAGGTCGCAGCGAGTAACGGGGAGAAGATGGAGGAGCGAGAGTTGAAGTGATCAAGGGAAGGGGGACAAATGGTGGTGGGGGAGGGAGTGGCATATGAGGGATGAATGTGCGAGGATAAAGTGAGATGAGATAGAAGGAACAGAGTGATGTGCATCAGTGCAAAATGGAGGAATTGAAGTGCCAGATGATATGCAGGATGCATGAGAAAAATGAGATTGAGATAATAACATACCCGTATTCACTGAGTCCACTGTAGGGGATAATGGTTGCGCAGGAGCCTCAGTAGTAGAAGGCGGTGCGGCAGAGACAGTAACAGTATCTGCAGTGGCCTCCCCAGATGCCGGGACTCCCCTGGAGGCTTCCTCCCCTTGAGATCGCCCTTGTGCTTCCTGAGTCTGAGCAGGTTGAGGAGTAGGGGGGGGGGGACCTGAGGAGGGTCGACGTCCACAGCAGTGTCGTTCCTCTGTGATTTCCGAAGAAGTGGACAGTCCCTGTAAAGATGCCCAACTTTGTGGCATCTGCGACATCAATAGGGGATGCCCTCATAGTCTGTAATCTGCCTGCGGGCCAAATCCCTCCACTGTATGGTAATGTGCTCATAGAGACCACCCCTCGTGTCCATGTTGATGAGTATCCTGGCATACGCCATCATTCCTGTCTGATGAAAGGATTTGTCATAGCCCATGTATGTGCCGAGAGCGTTACCAATGCGCTTGAAAATATCTTCAAACTAATATTGAAGAGGAAGCTCTGGGAGCCGAACCCAAATAGGGCCAACCCCAATCTACTCTGTCTCAGGATCAAACAATGAAGTCCATCTCTTTAAGAGAACAGGCGCTTGCTCGAAATGCCAGTGTGAAGACAAAACCCAGTTTGTATGGTCCGCACGGGCGAATCTCAGTGTGAACCATCCCCTCACAAAAGTCTGCACAACTGGGATGTCCACCAAATGATGTCCCCATACTTTAGCCGCCCAGGTCTTCAATCGTGTCACCGTGTAATTGCGTCCCCTGATGCGCCCGACCAAGACACGATCTGCAAATTCCATCACTTCGCCCCACTTAATATCCTCTTCCAGTCTGAGGAAGTATTTGTCCTCCTTGGATTTGAAGCACTTAGATTTCTTTTTAGGGCCACTCAGAGGGGGAGGGTTCCGAGACTGGCCAGCGGGCGGAGCAGAGACATGAAAAGGTTCCGAGAACTGATGAGCGGCAGGGCAAAAACCGGTGTCCGAAGGGGGTCCTAAGAGAGGGGGCACGGAGGTAAAACTGCCAGAGGACGGACCAAAACAACCCGAGGGATCCGAATGAGAAGTAAGGTGGTTAGGGTTATGCGGCGAACGGGAGAAGGGTTCTGCGGTCGGGAGTTCTGGATCGGGGTTAGGGTTAATACAACCCGAGACAAAACCAATAGTCGCCGGAGAATGAGGGGGCGTAGAGAGGGCCGGCCAAGTCGGTGGCTCGTCCGGGAGGACCACAGGCAGAGATCTCAACGATTCACCAGAAGAGAACAGTGAATAATTTCCGGGGAAGTCTTCATAATATAACCCTTCTGATCTGGCATTCGGGGAACGCCAGATGGATACCCCTTCCAATGGGTCGGCGGAGTAATCGACAGCTTCCAGGTCATCCATAGCTAGCAACGTCTCGAAACGGCAGAGACTTTGGGGAGTAGAGAAACCCGGGGAAAATGACAGGTTGCAGTTACCGGACCGTGATGGTAAAGATGAGCCCGTCAACAGGAGTTACCGGAGGGCGTGCTTAGGTAAGGTCATAAACCTACGAAGAGTATGGCGACCGAAAGGTAACAGAGAAAACAGATTTTGAGATATATAATTTTTTATTTTAATAAAAAATATTTAATGTTTTATTATTATATTAAACATGTTTTATATCATATTTTTTTTATATTAAAAAGGAGCTTCTCTTAGTTTTGAGATCATCATTTTTTTCTAACCAGATCAACCACACAAAGGTGAAGCTCATTTGGTATCTCCCCTATTTTTAATTTCCTAATTAAACTACTCTCATCGCTCTCCCAATAATTACCTATTCATTTCCTACCCCATCTATTTTACTTTCTATGTAATATGAAGTTGAAAATACAAAAATTACAATCCTTCATTTATATAGAAATTGCAAATACTACACATCAAATTCTAATCCAAAAACAAAATAAGTTATATATTAAATGAAGAAATGTTGATCATCACCACAAAAAAGTTGTGAATACATATAAACAAAATGTAAGCATCAAACATTACTAAAGGGACTAGGTATACAATTGAAACCATTCCAAAAAA
Organism: Pinus taeda; assembly: GCA_000404065.3. NCBI lineage: Eukaryota > Viridiplantae > Streptophyta > Pinopsida > Pinales > Pinaceae > Pinus > Pinus taeda. The sequence goes on along the minus strand of APFE030498057.1, from coordinate 109,299 downwards.
AATATGGCAAATTAAAAAAAAATAAAAAAAATTGCATCAATTTTTTATCATTACAAAAACATAAAAATAACATAAGCACCAAGGGAATATATACATATCAAAGCACATTTAAACATGTCATTCACATTTATTGAAAATATATAACAAAAAAAAAATCCAAACAACAAACATTAATACACATCAAATTTTGATCATCATACAAGATTATTAGAAATTCACGCATGAAAAACATGAACATCACAAACATAATGTAAATGTCAAGCATTGCTAAAATAAATTAACACATTTCAAAACACAAATCATGTCATACACATTCATTGTAAATACATAAACATAATAATGAAACCTAAAAAATCATTCATATACACAAACATGAATACACATCAACAACTAGCACAACCACATTAAAAGTATTAATGTGGTTGATATAAGCCAAAGGCTTTATTTGTATCTACCATGATAAATACACCATTTGTATCTACCAAAAAAATACTATTGCAATAAAATATTATTATTATCATTATAATTACCATTATTATTATTTAAATGTATTTATTATTATTTAATTTGAAATTATCTAATATAAATATGAATCCTAGGAATATGAACCCTTATATTAATAAACTCTAGGGATTGATATTATAAACCCAAAAGAATAATAAACCCAAGGGCTTAATACTAAAACCCTGAGGGATTATAAACCCTAGGGAATAATATTAACCCAAAGGATTATTAATAAAAACCCTAAGGTTTATATTCCCTTGGGTTTATATTATTAATCCCTTGGGTATATAATCTCAATCCCTTGGGTATATTAATCTAAGTGTTCATATTCCTAGTGTATGATATTATTCATAGGTTTATAATATTAATCCCTTAGGTTCAATATAAATTATGGTCAACCAAGGGTTTATATACCTTAAATTTATAATATTAGTCCCTTGGGTTTAATAATATTAGTCCCTTTGGTTTATAATACCTTGGGGTTTTAGTATTAACCCTTGGGTTTATTATTGCCTTGGGTCTAAAATATCAATCCCTTCCGTTTACTAATGTAAGGGTTCATATTCCTAGGGTTTAATAGTAAAACCCCAAGGGATTATGAGCCAAAGGCACTAATATTAACACAAGGGATTAATACTAAAAACCCAAGGGAATAGTGTTAAACCCTAGGTATTAATATTAGAAACTCAAGATATATAAAGTTATAAACCCTAAGCAAAATATTATAAACCCTAAAATAAACATGGTTTACCATAGTTGGTAATGGTAGATTTTCATTTTGAGACAAACCTTGTCACAATGCAACATTGGACCATGGTTGACCATGTTCAACCATTTTCAACCATGGTCGACCCTTAGATTAATATATCCAAGGGATTGATACTATAAACCCTAGGGTTTTTAGTAATAATCTCTTAGGATTATTATCCCTTAGGTTAATATTATTCCCTTGGGTTTATAATCCCTTGGGACCTCTTGCGTTTATAATTAGCTCATTGTGTTTATAATATAAATATTATAAACCCTTGGACCATGGTTGACCATGATTTATTTCAAATCGAGAGAATCTTTGTCACAATGCGACAATGGACCACGGTTGATTCTCATATTAAGACAATATTTGTCACAATGCGTCATTGGACCATGGTTGATCATGATTGAATTTATAAAACATGGTAGACCATGGTTGACCATAGTTGACCATGATTGATATTATAAACCGAAGGGAATAATAAACCCTAGGGATCCATATTAAACCTAAGGGATTAATACTAAAACCCCAAGGGATTATGAACCCAACGGAATAATACTAAACCCAAGGGACACATATTATAAACCCACGGTATATAAACCCTAAGATAAATATTATAAACACTAAAATAAAAATGCTTGAACATGGTTGATTTTCCTATTAAGACAATCCTTATGACAATGCAACATTGGAACATGGCTGACCATGGTTGATTTATATATCAAGAAAATCTTTGTCACAATGTGATGTTGGATCATGGTTGACTATGGTTGATTTTCATATCGAGACAATCTTTTTCACATGCGACGTTTGACCATGGTTGACCATATTTTACCATGGTTGATTTTCATATCGAGACAACCTTTGCCACAACGCAATGTTTGACCATGGTTAACCACAATTATCCATGATTTTCATATGGAGACATTTTTTGTCACAATGCATAATTCGTCCATGGTTGACCATGATGAGCTATGATTGACCATAATTAACCACGATTGCTATTATTAACCTAAGGGAATAATAAAACCAAGGGATCGATATAATAAATCCAAGGGATTAATACTAAAACCCAAAGGGATTATGAATCAAAGGGAATAATATTAAACCCAAGGGACAAATATTAAAATTCTAAGGCATATAAACCCTAAGATAAATATTATAAACACATGGTTGACAATGTTTGATTTTCATATTGAGACAATTCTTATCACAATGTGACATTATACCATGGTTGACCATGGTTGATTTACATATCGAGAAAATCTTTTTCACAATGGGGCATTAGACCATGGTTGATCATGGTTGATTTTCATATCGAGACAATCTTTGTCACAATGCAACATTCGGCAATGGAAGCCTTGGTAGATTTTCATATTGATAATTTTTTTGTCACAATGCAACATTTAAAACCATGGTTGATTTACATTTCAAGAAAACCTTTGTCACAATGTGACATTGGACCATGGTTGACCATGATTATTTTCATATCGAGACAATCTTTGTCATAATGTGACATTTGTCCATGGTTGACCAAGATTGACCCTGGTTGGCCATGTTTAATTCTATAAAACATGGTCGACCATGATTGTCCATGGTTGTCCATGATTTTCATATGGAGAAAAAATATAATGTGATATTTGACCATGGTTGACCATGAATGACTATGATTCACCATGATTGATATTATAAATCCAAAGGAATAATAAACCCAAGTCATTAATATTATAAAACCAAGGGATTAATACTAAAACCCCAAGGGATTATGAACCAAAGGGGATAACAGTAAACCCAAGGGACAAATATTATAAACTCAAGGTATATAAACCCTAAGATAAATATTATAAACACATGGTTGACCATGGTTGATTTTCATATTGAGACAATTCTTATCACAGTGTGACGTTAGAGCATGTTTGACCATGGTTGACTTAGATATCGAGACAATATTTGTCATAATGCGATGTTAGACCATGTTTGACCATGGTTGATTTTCATATCAAGACAATATTTGTCACACTGCAACATTAGACCATGGTTGAACATGGTTTATTTACATATTGAGACCATCTTTGTCACAATGTGACATTTGACCATGGTTGACCATGATTGATTTTCATGTCAAGACAATCTTTGCAACAATGCGACATTCGACCATGGTTGACCAAGATTAACCATGGTTTGCCATGTTTCATTCTATAAAACATGATTGACCATGATTAACCATGATTGATATTATAAATCCAAGGGAATAATAAATCGAAGGGATCGATATTATAAACTCAAGGGAATAATAAACCCAAAGCGATTATGAATCAAAGGGAATAATATTAAACCCAAGAGACAAATATTAAAAACCCAAGGCATATAAACCCTAAGATAAATATTATTAGCACATGGTTGACCATGGTTTATTTTCATATTGAGAGAATTCTTATCAAAATGCGACGTTAGACCATTTTTGACCATGGTTGATTTACATATTGATATAATCTTTGTGACAATGCGACGTTGTACCATGGTTGACCATGGTTGATTTTCATATCGAGACAATCTTTGTCACAATGCGATGTTCGACAATGGAAACCCTAGTAGATTTTTCACAATGCGGCATTCGAGACCATGGTTGATTTACATATTGAGAAAATATTTTTCATAATGTGACATTGGCCCATGATTGACCAAGATTTATTTTCATATCGAGACAATCTTAGTCACAATGTGACATTCGAACATGGTTGACCAAGATTGATTTTCATATCGAGACGATATTTGTCACAAGGTGACATTCGACCATGGTTGACCAATATTGACGATGGTTTCCCATGTTTCATTCTATAAAACATGGTTGACCAAGATGTCCATGATTTTCATATGGAGACAAATTTTGTCATAATGCGATATTCAACCATGGTTGACCATGACTGGCTATGATTGACCATAACTAATATTATAAACCCAAAGGAATAATAAACCCCAAGGGATTAATATTATAAACACATGGTTGACCATGATTGATTTTCATATTGAGACAATTCTTATCACAGTGTGACGTTAGACCATTGTTGACCATGGTTGATTTACATATTGAGACAATCTTTGTCACAATGCTATGTTAGACCATGGTTGATTTTCATATCAAGACAATCTTTGTCATAATACAATGTTAGACCAGGTTGAACATGGTTAATTTACACATCGAGACACTTTTTGTCACAATGCGATGTTTGACCACCGTTGACCATGGCTGACCATGTTTCATTCTATAAAACATGGTTGATCATGACCAACCATGGCTGGCCATGGTTGACCATGATTGTCCATGATTTTCATATGGAGACAATTTTGGTCATAATGTGATATTCGACCATGGTTGACCATGACTGACTATGATTGATTGATATTATAAATGTAAAGGAATAATAAATCCAAGGGATTAATACTATAAACCTAAGGGAATAATAAACCCAAGGGATTATTTATAATTAATTAACCTTGCAATGTTGGCTATTCCCTCAACTGCAATAGGATGAATTGAAATACAATTTTTTATCAAATGGCTTTGGATAGAACCTATAACAGGGCCTTGAAAAAGAAGTAATCTATTTTGGTCTTGTATCCTCTTTCTGGGTTCACCAGGATTTTTCCTGGTCGGGATCTTGAGTTATTTTGGTGAGAACCTGTACCTCATATTGTCAATCTCAACAATAATCTTTGTTCCACAAGGAATTTTAATGTTTTTTATGTTATTGCAGGAACTTTCAATTAGCTCTTAATCTGTGGTGCACATTTTGTTTCAATGTGGGGTAGTGGCTATAATAAGTTCGTTTTAAAAAAAAAAGGAATTTAATGTCTTTTTCGTTGGGTATTTCCCAGAATAAACATAGTATTTTCCCAACGATTTCTTATGAAGGATATTCATATGAATCAAAATGGAAATTCCAAGAAGATATTTCCCCTTCGTCTGGTTCTTTATATGGAAATAAAAGGGGCCAACAAGACATTCTTAAACTCATACTAGTGATAAATGTGACCTAAGGAGATCGAACAAAAAGTCGTTCAATCAGCATGCTTCTTGTGTGGTATCCATTGAAGGTTTTTGAAAATTGGGGGGTGTATTTATCCCTCAACATATATTCAAATTTATAAACATTGAATATTGGATCAAAACCAGGAACAATGAATCAATATCCAATCAAAGGAAAATTTCACTAAATAATTAAATTTCATACACGATATTTATTGAAATTTATTATATGAAATTTGAACAATATAGGATCTTTACGAACAATATACTATTTTTATGAAATAATATAGGAAGAGGTAATATAGACAAAGCAATAAGTTAAGATAGAACTGGTACCAGTAGATGAATATGACGTATCAAAAACAACAATTACTAGATAGATTGGTATGGTTTCCCTAAAACTAAAACGCTTTTTTCCTCTCATCCTGATTCTTCATCATGATCCAATTATGATTTTTGGCGTTCTCTCATTTTTCAAGAGCATTTGTCATGTCAGCTTTGGAGATAACTGGGGAAATATTCGTAAAGAAACTAGTGATAGGGATTCAAAGGATATTGGCAATGAATAAGACTTATGTTACTTCAAGTTATTCTTCTAGACAAGAAGAAGATGAAAACATTGAATAGATAATTGGTCCAGATAGAAATGATTTGGAATGATCTCCTTATCCTTCGTCTCACCCATTTTGAACAAAACTTTTACTTTTTTTACCAGAATGTTTTCTTGATCGAGATCAAACAATTATGCAATAGATCAATCTATGGATCCCATACCTCATTCTATCACTCGTACTTTGTCTAGATTTAGGACAAAACTAACAAGTGAATCAGGTTCGTTACCGATTCACGAATTGGAAGTCTGTGAATATAAAGCATCAACTTCCCTACGATATCTCCCATGTTTAGTAGTACTGCCTTGGGTAATTCCTATTTCATTGTAGAAAGGTTTGGGCCTTGGGTTACAAATTGGTGGAATACGTGTTAAATCTCATAATTTTTTATTATTATCTCCAGGAACAAAATGCTCTGGGAAGATTTTTGAGCAAATAGAAGAACTATTCTTGTTAGAAAGAATGGTGGAAGATTATTTGGGAACACATTCACAATCTCTTCGTATAGAGCTTTTGATGCAAGAGTACACAACTCAGCAATTTCGTTTTATTCTAGTTAACTTAGGGGGTATTGTGTTTTCATGGAAGTTGGATTCCTATGTATGTAATTATTAATGTTTTGAGTGATTAGAATACGAATTAATTAGATATTGTAAGGATATCTGTAAATGCTCTCAAATGTAGGAGAACAGGAGTGATGATGAGTGATGATGAGAGAGTTGGAAATCAATTATAAGTCTTAGACTAGAAAGTGGTGTCATGATTCGTGGAACTAGAGAGGATTCTTACGGATTATTGGATTTAAAAGTGGACTTAGAGGATATTCAGGATTTAGTTCAGAAAATTAAGGATCTAAACCAGAATTGGTTAAACAGAACCTTTTGTATAAATGTAAGCCTAAAAGGCATAATAAGGAGGTAGAGAGTCAACCAGTCAATCAGGAGTCAGAGAGTCAGTCATTTAGGCCTACGAGCAGGAAAGGAAAGGCCATTGATATTGAAAATTAGGTCGATGAAGAAATTCCTTTGTAATGGTTGTTTATTAATACAGATAACTTGATTATGAGTTTGTGTGATGTGTATTTGAATTATAAGTTGTGTGTAAACTTGAGTAATTTTGCGTAATGTAGGTTGCAGGTGTGCAGAATCAGAGAATAAGTGCAGAGAGGAGTGTTATGGTTTTACACACAAATAGTATTGGAGAAAGTCTTTAATGTTACAGTGAAGGTGAAGGAAGCATAAAGGTGTGAGTAGAGATCGAGATCAAAACAAGTGAATATCGTGAGGTGAAGACAAATACACAGATAGAAATTCGAATGGTTGATTACACAGTGAGAAACAAAAGACTGTAGCAACGCACAGGAACCATTGGATCAGTCAGATCAACAGACGAGGTCATGTGCGATAGGCGGCTAAGATTAAGTCGCATAAAGTAAAGTTAAGAAGATGAATGGTGGAGATTAAACCCACGTGATAGAAGAAGGATGAAGCGGTCTTCGCAAGGGGTAAGCAGTTTCTCGCACACCCTAAAGGTGGTAAGCAGTCTTTCTAAATTCTATGTGATTACCTTTAGCAACTGACACGTAGCACACAGTGGAAAGAGAAAACCACTTTTCTCGCGTGCTCTCAACTTGATATCGGTCGTGCATGCTTACACATGAGATTGCGTGATAGCCATTAGATCAAGTGGGATTGATCAATGGTGGAGATCAGCCAAGCTGGTTGGCGAGCAAATGACACGATAGTCGTTGGATCGGATGAGACATATGAACGGTGGAGATCGACTAAGCTAGTTAGTGATTGGGTGACACGATAATCGTCGGATCAAGGAATGAGATTGACGACGGAGATTTAACACGCTAAGGAGAGCATCGATGTATGTGAAAAGGTTTGCGGAATGGCGGAAAGGTAAGGTTTAAGTGTAGTTTATGAGATATTTCTATTATACAAAAATTATAATAGAAATAAGTGTATTAATGTTTTATGGGTTAAATTTGAGTTTAACCAAAGTATAAAGACTACGGTATGGTTGATAATCATCGAAGATGAAAAGTAACCCAAAGTTATAACCTATGGATAGTTAAATGCATGTTTCCATGTAGAGTTTAATTAAGGAGCCTTAAACCTTGATTTGTGAAGGTTTTGCTAGTACAAAGGAATATTTGAAATTCCTGGGACATGTACACACATAGTGTGACATGCAATCTTAATTTGCATACTATGGGTATATGCGGCTTAGGCTGCATCATTGGGGTATATGCAGCTTAGGCTGGCATCAGTTTCACAAAGAAATGATCCAATTGGTCAAAATTTACAATGAATATTGTTCAAGATAATATCACATTTATAACAAATCTAATAGGTTTTTCTTTTAT